>CABHPR010139200.1:21112-40282 GCA_902168415.1 Peromyscus melanophrys | reverse complement strand
AAATAAAATAAAATAAAATAAAATAAAATAAAATAAAATAAAATAAAATAAAATAAAATAAAATGGTAGATGACACCTGAGAAACAACATCTGACTTCAGGCTTCAGCATATGCATAAACAAACACACACACACACACAGAAAGAGAGAGAGAGAGAAAGAGAGACAGAGAGAGACAGAGAGAGAGACAGATAGAGACAGAGAGAGAGAGAGAGAGAGAGAGAGAGAGAGAGAGAGAGAGAGAGAGAGAGAGAGCCTATGCTTATACTGAACAAGGTTTGGACACTGAATAGTGACAGCACAAATTGCATATGTCATCAAGACTAAATTCACAGGATGGGTATGTGATAATGGTTAGCTTCATCTATTTGACACAACCTTGACTCATGTGAGAAGAGAGTCCCAGTAAGGGTGTAGTGGCTTGAATGAGAACTGTGAAGAAGGCCCCAACTGAAAGACTATGGGAACTTTTGAAATTGGACTAAATGCATTTTGCATTATGACATGGCTAAAAGCCTATGGGGACCAAGGAGTGAATGTGGTGGTTTGAATGAGAATGGCCCTCATGGGCTCATATATTTTCATGTTTAGTCCCCCAGTTGGTGAACTCCTTGGAAAAATTAGGAGAAGTGGCCTTCTTGGAGTAGTTGTGTCCTTGGAGGAGATGTGTCAATAAGGTTCCAAGAGCCCATACCAGGCCCAGTGTCTCTCTGCCTCTGTCTGCGGATCAGGATGTAAAGCTCTCAGCTACCACTCCAGCACCATGCTTTCCTGCCTGCTGCCATGTTCCCCAGCATAATGACAATGGACTAACCCTCTAAAACTATAAACAAGCCCCAAATTAAATGTTTTCCTTGTAGGAGTTGTCTAGGTCATGGTGCCTCTTCACAGCAATAGAACTCTAAATAAGACAGAGGGTTTGTCTATGTTTGGGTTGGCCTGTTGGTGTGTCTGTGAGGAGTAGTCTTAAGTTAATTGATGTTAAAGACCCAGCCCAGTGGGGCAGTACCATTTCTCAGGCAAATAGTCCTGGACAGTACAAGAGTGAAGGAATTGAACCGAGCTCAAGAAAGCAGGCAAGCGAGAATACGCGCGGTCATTTTTCTATGTTCCTGACTGTGAATGATGTAACTCGATGCGTGGTATTCTAGCCTGGGGCTTGCCCCACAGTGATAGACGGTATCCTAAGATTATAATCTGAAATAAAGCCCTTTCCTCCTAAAGTTACTCTTTGTCAGAGTCTTTTATCATAGCAACTAAAATGAAGCCGGGATATATGGTGTTACGCATGGATGTTTATGCATCTCCTTCGGGTCTACCATACAATGCCACAGTTCACATCTGGAGATCAAACCAAAGCATGCCATTTTCCAATAAACAGGGTGCACCATTCCACTGCAGACCAGCCAGTGCTGCTCTGGTGTGATTTCGTGTAATCTAATTCTGAAATTACTACTTTGCCTCTCTCTCTCTCTCTCTCTCTCTCTCACACACACACACACACACACACACACACACACACACACACACACCATCCATACAATGCCCCATTGCCTCCATACCTGCCTGGAATGAGGACCTTATATGCCTGAACTTCTGCCCAGGGGACTATTTAACGGTGATGCCTACAATTTCCCTCTCCCAGGCTTCAGCAGTTCTATAAGATAACTCATGGAGCTCAGGAAAGTACTGCACTTACAAAGATAGTTTGATTATAAAGAATAGAGCAGAGGAATACCAAATGGAAGAGACCTGTATGGTAAAATGTGAGGAAGGTATGAGCTCCAATGCCTCCTACAGACCCAGAGCCTTCCAGAACATCGATACATGCCTTACCTGGTAGCTCCCTCCCTAGCCTTTCTGTCTCAGAGATGGATGGAAGACCACCATGTTCACATAAATGATTAATGGGTTGCCACTGGCAAGTGAACCCAATTCCCAGCCCCTTTGACTTCCCAGGGGTACTGGAAAGCGTATGTAAAGGCTGAGACTAACAGATCCTAACTATAAATTAGGATCTTTATCGTCACATCCTAAATTGTATATGGGTGGCCTGGAGTCATCTGTTACTATTACCATAACTGGGGTGCAGGGGAAAGGGTCTCATGGATAACACTCTCCTATCACTCAGGAAATCCCAAAGGCCTTGGGTAGGTGTCCCAGCCAATGGGGACAAAGAGCAAGTATTTGTTTAGTATCACATACAAGGAATCAGAGTTATATATCTTGGTGTCCAGGTCTCAGGTCTGAGAGCAATGGTGACTTAGCACATCCTCATCTATGGGGGAGTCTTCCCTGTGTCCTTCTCACAGGTGGCAAAGGACACTGGAAACAACTGTGTTCTTTCCAGCAAGCAGATTCTGGAGTTGTTGACATTTTAGGATCACAGAAATCCTGCTTGCCAAGGAAGCAACTAGGAAAACTGACCCCGTGACTCATCCATCCTCCTCATATCCCCTCCTACCTGTGTTCTCGGAGAGTCAACTGAGCTTATATAAATACTACATGTCAACTTTATAAATACCCCCTGTGCGTCATAAGTATTTACTTATTATTGTTTTGTCCTTTGAGGCAGTGGTGACATTGAAGAAACTGACACACAGAGAAGGACTTTGCATAAGGTCATACATTCAGTGATTGTTAGAACTGAGATCCAAATCTGAGGTCCCCATTGTCACGCTCATCTTTGTGCTGCTTGACTCAGTCTAGCGTCTGGAACGAGACTGTCCCCTACATGCTCAGATATAGGAACACTTGGTCCTTGGTTGTTGGTGATGAATGGGGAGGTTTCGAGGTCCACCCTTGCTGCAAGTATATTCCTGGGGCCCACAGTGAGAGTAAGCAACCTCTCCTTCTTCTACTTTGCTTTATCTGCTTCCTGCTTGCAGTTGAGGATGTGAGCGCTCAGCTCTCTGGCCCAGCCACCATGCCTGTCCCCTGCAGTGTCCCTTGGCCATGAAGGACTCTGGCTGTCTGGAACCATGAGCTCAAATAAACTCTCCCTTTAGTAAGTTGCCTTGGTCATGGTGTTTTGTCATAGCAGTAATTTAGTACACTGTGTAACTCACAAGTGGTGATATCATGACAGGAGCATTCTCTTTTCCTCATTTGAAAGCTGTATTTCTTTCTCTTCCTCCTGGGTCTTTATACTTCAGTGGGGGTAAGAAGTTGCAAGCATTTTGGAGGGTTTTGAGTAGAGATCTTTGGATGTCATGTCTAAAACTAACAAGAAAATTTTCAAAGATCCCCAAATCTCCTCCAGATGCACTGGCTATATTCAGCCCACTTGGGGCAACATGTGGTTGGGGAGGGGGTAATGCCATATATGTTTGTTTGGTTGTTTGGAAATTTGTAAGACTAGACCTGAAGAGCAGGGCTGTGTAGATGAGAAGAAGGTATGTGCAAATGCTGGTCTCTCAGTGGAAGATGGCAGATTGCTATTCCTCCTCTACCTACTGACATTGTTTTAGGTCCACACATGACCCATGATAAGTGGAAATTTGACCAGGATAAGCTGCGCTCCCAGACACGGTGAATTGAATCAGTGTCTACACAGAGAAGGGTGGGGTGTGCATTACAGTGTTCCCTGAAGTATCTGAGGGTGGGTGCAGACACTCCAGTCACCCAGATCTGACTGCTATGTCAGAAGGTCTAGTGAGAGACAGTCTTGTGTACTGATTTATTAATGAAGGTGCTGTGAGCAGGAGTCTTCAGGGAAAACCAGGAGAACTGAGACAGAGAGTTTGCAGGGATAGCTCAGCAACACGTGACTCCTGCCTGCTTTGAGATACACACAAACCCTCTCCAAACAAAGCAACAGGACACTCCACCCCAACAGTTCCCAGCCACTCCTTAGCAGCCTCTAGTTACCCCTTTTTTGTGGTCAAATCCATCCTGGGACCTATCTTGGAACTGGGGACAGTGTACCAGTCCAGCCTGGTATAGTTTTAAGTATTTGTATGGTAAAGCAAATTATGTCCTTTATGTGAACTTTTAGTGGAAACACCCGTATTTATCATCTTGTGCCTATGCATGGTTGAGTATGCATATGATTAAAATAAAATACATCATAGAAAAGGACACATGCAGTAAGCCAAGACTGTCTACTAAAACAGAACCGCCACCCCACCCCACACAACCAGTTCCTCCTTCAGGGCCCACAGAGGGAAGTCTCCAGCAGTAACCAGGGGCTCTTGAGCAAATCCAGTGCGGAGGCTGCAGATCCCTGGCAGTGTAGCCTCAGAAGCCTTTGCTTCTGAGTGAACCCCTTTGTTACTTCGCTATTTGTGTCTCCTTTATTTCTTTAAAGTAGATGCCGAGAACCTGGAACACTCAGTCCAGACAGAGCCCAGGGGTCAAGGAAGGGAGCTGACACCTAAGAGGAGATGTGAGAGAGGGAGAGACAGAGAAGCCCTGTGGGAAGACTCTCCACAGGGAGAACACCCTAGTTGCTCACAATAATAATTTAAAAATCAACTTAGGTCATTTTGAGCATGTTTCCATATTCTTTGATTTTTTTTTAAATCTTCCATGAGTGAGATTTTAACCTGTGACACAGGTAAGTTTGTGCTTTCAATGTAAAATCAAAGTCCTAATTTTACCCACATTTTGAAGACTATTAAGGAAAAAGGAAGTGCCTCTCTCAAATTCCTGTTTCACAAGGGGTCATTCAAATTTTATGGAAACCCCTCAGTGTCCCTTATTCAATGCTCTTTTCCCTTTGATCATTAAAGACATCAAAAGGAAAAAAATCAATATTAAGCCACTTGGGGCCATGGAGCGCAACCATCACTAGCCTTTGAGATCTTCAAGAGCCCTCAAGGACACTTTCCCAAACTGCACATCCTAAATGACCACCAGAGTAACACAACCTGCAGATTTTTCTGGTTTTGTCTTTGAGTTTTCATGGAAACAGTGAGGATAGATTTAAAAGGTAAGTGTGGGATGCTGTCATGCATTTCTGTGATTTTTCACCAATACTTATTTTCCTCCTTTCAGAACGTAATAACTCCTATTTAAGAGTAAAGACCTACATTTCACACAAAGAAAGCCAGGTGGCTTCTCTGGGACTTAACAGCCTTCTCGCCCTGTTAATTTTCTCTACTATAGTACTTAACCCCAGATGTAAAGTTTCTGTTTATTCTTTCCATGTTTTATGTTTCCTCCCCCCAATGAAGATCCAAGTCACAAGCAGAAACTTTGTTGCAACATCCTCTTCACGTGCTATGAAGTCTAAACCTAGGAGGCTAAACCAAAGCTCATTCACTGCTATAAGAAACAGAGAATGGCCGAGCAGTGGTGGCGCACGCCTTTACCCAGCACTCGGGAGGCAGAGCCAGGTGGATCTTGGTGAGTTTGAGGCCAGCCTGGTCTACAGAGCGAGATCCAGGACAGGCACCAAAACTACACAGAGAAACTCTGTCTCAAAAAACCAAAAAAAAAAAAAAAGAAAAAAAGAAAAAGAAAAAAAAGAAAAAAAAGAAAGAAACAAGAGAAAGATGAACAATGGCTCAGCTAGTTTACTTTTTGCTCATGCAGAAATCAAGTCAGGGACAGATGTGAAAGGAGAAGGGGGTTTCACATAGTAGGGTCACCTGAAGACAGAAGCTGAGGATAGCTTTGCCACCTTCATGACATGGCTCCAGCCAGTGGCCAAAAAGGTGTAAGGGGTGCTTATGGCAGGCCTGGAAAAGTCACATGCAACTGACCCAGTCTTTAAACCCAGTCACTGGGAAAGCAAGGGAAATGGGGTGTACTCCATATGCCTGGGCAGTGGGAGACAAGTGCCTGCTAGCTGGTGAGCCGTCTGCAGGCCACAGACACCTGCTAAAGAAGCAGTAACAAGGGAAGCGAAGGAGAAGGAAGATGGACTCTCCCTGCTCCTGTTCCTACAGAAATGCCTGTTTCCGTGCACCCATTGGTCAGCTTTCTGTTACTTTCATACACACCCAAGATAAGCAACTTGGAAAAAGAAAAGGGTTGAATTCCCTCTCAGGAAAGCTCAGTTTTGAAGGTTTTGGTTCATGCGTTATTGGCCCTGTTACTTTGAGTCTGTGGTGAGGGATCACACCCTTATGACACAATACATTAGAACAAAGCTCTTACCTTGTGGTAAAAAGAGAAGGAGAGGAAAGGCCTAGATTCACTATCCATTCCAATGACCAGACCTCTACTTAGGCCCTGCCTCTTAAAAGTCCTACAATCTTCCAACAATGCTACACTGGAGATCAAGCTGTCAACAGGTGGCTTTGAGGGGACTCTTAGAATCCAAATTTGAGTACCAGTAGGCTGGGACACTACCCTGTTACTGTAGGCATACATTTATGTGTCCTCTGTGTCCTCCTATGTATAGCAAACTCCATAAAATTCAGAGCAATTCTTTAAATCCCAGCTCTCAAAAATAAGGCCATGCTTGCACTAAATACTAAACACATTTTTGAAGGGAAAAAAAGCAAAGCAAAAAACATTATGTTGCATAGGTATTGAGAGAAAGAGAGGCAGAGATATGGGAAGCCTCAGGTAGCCCTAAATTCTACATCGACCAGAGTTCAGTTTAGGAAACTGATGTCATTGTACATTCTATACAGCTACTGAAGGCTGGGGCCAGCACTGTGTGATATTTCCCCCCCTAAATTCCAATTCTTTAAATACCTTTGTGAATAATGAGTAGAAATGTGAAATGTTTCAAACAAGGTCTTCATAGGTCTTCTGTCCTCAATATTGACAAGCAAATCCCAGGATGCAGTTCAATCTGTGATTGACTAGACAAGCTCCGGTTACATAAAGTAACTTGTTGAGAAGTTTTAAAAGTAGAATTTATGATTCAACCTGTTTTAGGCAGTGGTATGGTTTTAAGTCATTCTAGGGAGCAAGTGATGGTTTTCCCAGCAGTTAGAAACTTGACAGCAGGCTACTAGTGGGACATGACTTAACTGAGACCAGTCAACTATGCTGTCCTGAGTGGGTAAGTTGGAATGATATCTTTACACACCAAGGGTAGACTACACCCTTCCTGAGCACTATTCCTTAATCATCATGCTTAGTGTGCAATGCTTAGAGACTGAGCATTCATTAAACAAGGCTGATTGCATTCTAAGCCTAGTCAAGGGCAGACTATAACCCATTTGCAAAAGCCATTATATCTGGACCAACAGAAACAAAGGAAGAACAAAGCTGGACAAGAGACCCATGCGCTTCAAAGTGGTCCAGCTTCAGAGTCAGAGATTTGGGCTACAAAGCATCTGGACCCATCCGTGTTTCCCTTTCTTGAGTCCTAGTCTCCCTCTATGTTCAGATAAAACACAGCCTACAAACTAAACATAGAATTCTATCTCTACACAAATGTTTATCTCTTCCTCTCCCTGCCCCCTCCTGTGGCTCTGTCCACAGTCTATTTAAAACACTTTCTTTTTAGTTTTTGACTGTCTCTTGCAGCCCACCCTGGCTTTAGTCTCCTCCTCTTGCCTCTACCTCTCAAGTACTGAGTTGACAAGCATGTGCCAGTACACTTGGTTTAACACTTTTAAATCCGATTGTTTGCCCCCTTGATGTGGAGTCAGTAGTTATCAGATCTGACTGGCAACTGTTGAGATTTGGATGTTCAAAGACACAGCATTATTATTAAAAAACAAAAACAAAACAAAAAATGATTTAGAGGAAAATTCAGAAAAAACATTTATGTGCATTAAAATGATGATTGAGAATTGCATTTATTAGAATGGAAAGAAAGATGAAAAATATATGCAGAAAAAATCCAGGGCTAATCAATATGCATACCATTCAACTTTCAGCATGAAATATCTGTATAAACATTCAGCTGTGGTCATTAAGATTATGAGAGGGGCCATGGTCCCTACCCATGGACACTTAGAATCTGTTAAGGAGATAGACAATTGAATAATAGTGTCACTAAGAGCACAAATTAAAAGTGGAAATGACACAGGCAAAATGCAGGATACAGTTTAGCAAAAATGGAAACTTTACTAATAGTCATTACCAAAACTTGTGCATGTGTGTGTGTAGATGTGTAAAGAATAAAGCCTGGCAGCCAGCACTTGCTGGTCCTGAGTGATCTCACTCTTCTTTTCAGCATGTTACTAATATTCTGTAATTACCACAGGCACTTTTGGAAATCTGAAAAAGAAAATATTTGTTTATTAAAGATTTAGTTAGTGTGATTGTGTGTGTGTGTGTGTGTGTGTGTGTGTGTGTGTGTGTGTGTAGGCTGGATCCCCTGGAGATGGAGTTACAGGCAGTTTGTGTGCGTGTGTAATTAAAATTAACTTGGCTTGCTAAGCTTCTCTTGCTTCATTATTACGTATTAAGCTATCTTTACATTTGGAATTACAAGCTCTTTCCCATCTTCCCTTAAAACACACATTTGTATTTCCTGGCTTTTGAGTATATATTACTTTGGCACATTTAAAAGCACTAGTAAACGAGGCAGGGTAGTTCACTCCTATACTTCCAACAGTGGGGAAAGCTGAGGCAGGATCCCAGGTTCCAGGACAGCCTGTGTTCCATATCAAGACCCTAACTAAAGAAACCAAAAACAAACAAAACAAGGAAACAAATAACAACAAGGAAAGGTAAGAGTAATAGTAAGCTTTGAGAGGAAAGTCCTCAGAGGTCCAAGGTGGCTGACACTGGAATGTGGCAACTCTGTACAACTAAGCCTCTGCCAAGGCTGAAGCATCCATTATATCTCAATATGACAGTCCTCAAAAGGCTATTGAATTATTTCTGAGTTCTTCTAAAGAAATGCAGAAATTAACTTGTGACATACTTTAGTACTTGTGATTTATAATTTATTTATTCTATTTAAAAGTCTATGGTACTTTTACAAGCTCAGCCCTGAGCTTCATTCTAAGGCAAGAGGGAATGGCCTTCCTGCTGACCACTTAGCGACTCGCTGATGGCCTCAAAACCCATAGCCTGGGGTTCAAGAGTGGCCTGGCCTCGGTCTTCAGGGAATACATGGGGTGTTCTGATTCAGCCAATTCTAGGGCACCCCAAGGGCTTCCTCTAAGCAACACAATCCCTGCGAAAAATGTTTGTATGATTTTTTTTCTTTGTAGAAGATATATAATCATGCTCATAGGAAGAATCATTTAAAAGAGAGAAAAGCCGGTGCTGCTGGCGCACACCTTTAATCCCAGCACTTGGGAGGCAGAGCCAGGCGGATCTCTGTGAGTTTGAGGCCAGCCTCGTCCACAGTGCGAGATCTAGGACAGGCACTAAACTACACAGAGAAACTCTGTCTCAGAAAAATAAAATAAAATAAAATAAAATAAAAGAGAGAACAATAAGACAATTCTAAAATATCCCCCAATTTTACCACTGTCAGCAGTGTGGAAAGCTTACTCCCCATCCCTATGTACAGGCAGCATCCACTAATGGAATTTTAAAGCAATGAGACCATTCACTTACTTTTAAAAGTAAAAGCAAAAAAGTACATATAAAGCTCAAAAAAGAAATAGACCTGAACTTGAGGGTTGTAAATGAGACTGTGAGAGGCTGCACCCTAGGTTCTGGAAGCCCACGGTTGTGTATTCTCTGAGCTGTGTGCTCATTTTGCAAAAATGTGCATTGTACATTTGTGATTTATGAATGTTCTTATGTTAGCTTAACAGATCATTTTTACTAAAAGGGTCCTGCCTAAGTAAATCAACATCCCAAACAAATTAAGAAGATGGGCAGGGAGAAGAAATGTAAACAGTCCTAAATTCAGCAAAATCAATTTTTGTGGAGTATTTAATTTTCTGTGCCTTAAAAAAAAATTCATTATTGGTTAATGTATTTGCACACAAATTTAAAAAGGCAATTCTTCCCAAGTGTTAGATTGGATAAATGAGTACTGGTTTTTCTTCACTGGTATTATAGTTAAATTATAAGCAGTTTTGCAAAGAATCTCCATGATCAATGAACAAAGCTGGGCAAGTCTTACATCTAGGGATTGATAGGGTGTAAACTGGGAAGACTGTTCATCTACTGTAGTACTTAATCAAGGTGATGTCCAAGGAAAACTAGCAGGAGCCGGTGGTGCCGATCAATGAAGAATATTCAAACAAGAAGACAGAAAGGGAAGGAGAGAGTCTACAAGCTCAGCCTAAGGCAGCCAAGGAAGCCGCCATGCTGCCATTGTGCTCACATTTAGGGAAAGGCATTTCAGATGCAGTCAGGGATGAAGACATCAACAACGGTTCCCAGCATCCCGTTAGAGATTTCATTTGTCTCAATTCTATTTAAACTCTTGCTATCAGCTAACTAATGTCTTGGTTCTAAGTCTTGTGTCTGCCACTCAACATCAGGCAAAAGAGTCATAGTCATCAACTAGGTCGATGGCATTTTCTCCAATACCCCCATGGAGTGTTCTTTCGTCTCTCCACCTGATGGGACCAGCGCAGCATCCATGGTGGAGCATCAGTGTCCATGAAGCTGCTCCATCAGATGAAGATATGAATCAAGTCCCAATTTGTTTATTTTCAGCTTCATGAGTAGGCCCTTCTCAAAATACTACAAAAAATAAATAAGAGAAACACTTGCTCTTATTATATGGGGTTGGCATATGTTTTATAATTTTTTAATGTTCTTGGCACGATCGTTAAGAAGAAACTCAGAGCCAAACAACACATTCAGTTCCTCTTTCCCAACGGTCAGTAGCTTGTCTGTGTTCTTGAGACTGTGCACATCTTTATAATACATGCTTTGGTTTGGGGTTGGGGACAAGGAGGTCTTTTATACAGACTCATTGTCCTTCACATCTTTACTTTTATCACCCATGTGGTTACAAGTTACTAAGAAAACAATACTGCGGTCACCATTTATTTCTAGCTGTATTCAATTTGTCCTCTACACATCAGCCCCTAAACCTACAATATGTGGACATGTGAACAATGTTCTATATTCCTCTGTTCTTCTGATCCTCTGTGTCTACAGTCTGTTTTTGGAAATACAATCAAAAGGCCTTTTCATACTTTGAGCCTACAGGGTCCTTTCAGAACACACTACACTGTTGAAGCAAATATTAAATCACTTCAAGACACTTCAGTAGACTTTGGGTAATAAGCTATAGTATTGAATTCATATTGTGTGTGTGAGAGAGTGTGTGTGTGTACATGAATGGCCTCAATGACAGAAAGCAGAGAAACATATGTGTATGAAAATATTTCATATATAACTATATGATATATACTCTATTGCCTGTTATCTATGGTCCAACATACAGAATAATATATACCATGTATAGATATATCTATATATGATGTGATATAGTGTATGATACATAGAAATATACTCTCATATTTTCCTTTCTTTATTTCTATCTTTAATTTATTAATCAACCAATCTGAATGTTTTTTTTTTTTCACCAATCACCTTACACTGAATCCCAATCTGCAGTACGGTAATAACATAAGGTAAGCATTGGGAGGCAATGAGGTCCTATGGGATTTGCCGTAGGAGTGAGATAAGTACCTTTATGAAGAAGCCCAAAGAACAAGCTAGCCTCTTCCAGCCTGTGAGGACACAGCCAGAATACGTTATCTATGAAACATCACCAGACACTAAAGGTACAAGAGATGTGAGCTTGGACTTGAGGTCCCTGGAAGGGTAAGAAATGAATTTGTATTATTTGTAAGGGCCCAGTGGAAGGAATTTTGTTGTAACAACCTGAAGAGACTAAAGCAGGAACCCTGGCCAGTGGCACATGAATCACAAGGGGCCCTTCCTTCACTTTCCTTGGGCTACTTGCTCTGCATGCAGATCAGTGCTTCTTTTCACACTCAGTGGCTGATCAGTGGCCATTGGGGACAAATGTCTTCTTTACATCATAACCTGCTTTGGTTTCCTTCTCCTGTGTCCCATCAATTCTAATTAGGTGACAGTTTGGATAGATTGGATGCAGTTTGCCCCGAAGGCTTTGTGTGTTGGATTCTCAGGGCAGCATGTGAGGAGGAAGTGAGACCTGGAGCAAAGTCTTTCAGTCTCTGAGAGCCTCAAGGGATCAAGGCAGTTCTTATAGGACCCTTGACATAGACCTCAATAGAACAATTTACTGTAAAAGCTGAGGCTGACACTAAGACCTCAACCTTCCTGCCTGGTAGCACGGCCTCTCACTCTCACACTCACTTCTGTCACTAAGGTGCCGTGCACCATGAAATCCATCCCAGCTATGAGCTGATGCCAACACTACATCATTGGAACCTCCAGATTGGGAGCTAAATAAACACCCTTTCTTTACAAAGTAGCTTATTTTAGCTATTTCATTCTATGAACCAAGCCAGACAAATGCAACACACAAATGACCAGGAAACCCAAGCAGGTGACATTGGGAACAGAGGAGACATGTCAAAGAAGAGTTTAGTTTGGAGGCTGGATCACAAGAGGTTCGGTGATTTACTGCTAAGGGCTTGTCTAGGTCTGGCTCTTCTCCTGTAGGCTTGCAAGACTGTGTGATGAGTAGAGGTTCAGTATGGGGAGATGGTTCAGTTCATAAAGTGACAGCCTGTGCAAGCATGCAGACCCATGGAAGTGCCAAGTATGTGCATTTGAACCTTCTAGTGCTGAGGCAGGAGAAGCCAAGTGGAGCTCACTGGCCAGCCAGTCTATCCAATCAGTGAACGCTAGGTTCAGTAAGAGACCCTATTTCAACAACAACAAAAAGGCGGAGAGAGATTAATGGAGACAATCAATGCCAACCTCTAGCCTCCTCACACATGCACACCCATGTGTGCAAGTCCACATAAACACACGCACACACAATGTAAAAATCAAAGAATAGCTAGCGGTGTGTCCAGCTAGCACTTCAGCGTGCCTTCCATTGACGCAAGTATAAATAATTCTAAAACAGATACTTAAAGACAAGGCTAAAATTTACCAAGTTTGTGTTTGTCAACTACTGTTTGAGAGCACCCATGATTTTCCTTTGCTTTGAAATAACCCTAAATTGTTTGCAACCATGCAGGGTGGATTTAATTATTCACATGTCCTTTACATTTCTAAATAAAACAAAATTTAAAAAGTAATCAGAGGCCAGAGTCCTGGAAGGACTGAATTTTGCTATAACACGCAGCAAGTCCCGACAAGCTCCCTGTTATAAGGAGGTCAAGGAGAGCCTTCTAAGCAGTGTCTTCTCTCTGGGAAGTAGGAAATCTGGGCAGGTTTGTGTAATGAGAAGCCTGATTGGTTTCTTCCCTTATGGGAAGGACTTCATGATGAACTAATTTTCCCTTCCAATCACAGACTGCCTCATCTCCAACTCACAGTTTTCAGTTGAGAACTGGGATTACGGCTTAGGATGTCTTCCCTGTAAAGGAAAAGCCCATTTAGACTGGCTATAACTAGCGAGTTCTTTCCAAACTTCTCAACAGCAATTAATCGACATGCCCAGAGGATGGCTAGACACAATCATCTTGAAGCTAGAATCCATATTACACCTTCTTCCCGATTCCTAAGGTTAAGTCTGCTGTCACTAGGGATCTGCAGTCCTTCATTCAGCAAGTGTACTATTGCAATTCGTCAGTCTCAGCCCGACTACCTCCTCATCTTCTGTCTGAGCTGTACAAGACTGACCTTGTGTTTATGTCTGTGTCTGTGCCCAGCGTGTTGGCAGAGCACTCCCTACATTCAGCCTGGTCTTTGGTAATCCCCAAAGGAATGTTCTCAGGGAGAAGAAGAAAGGAAAATCACCATGCTTCAAGAATTCCAGCAGGACACATCAAAGCACCATGAGTACTTTCTTCTTCATCTTCAGGTTGGGAATGCTGATTATGGGGTTTGGTTTTTTGTTTTGTTTTGTTTTCCTACCTTGATGGCTGGGGAGAAATGAATGAGACTTGTTGTTTTCAACAGGTCAAAGAAGCTGCTAAAATGTTTACAAGGATGAATGGCAGCAGACATCCACAAGAGACTGGGAACCTTGACCTTGCCATTGCAGCCTCCTTTCTTGGATCTGCATACTTAGGAGTGACCTCGGGACCCATGGGGGGGGGGACAGCAAGGGAAGTGAGATATCTCTGGAAGTCAGTTTCCTCTTTTTCTGAATAGTTGGAAAGACAGACATGCATCTAAAAATCCCCACACTCCATCAACGGTCTCTTCATTCATCTGGATTATAAACAGAATAATTATTTCCCACTCATCAGCTGTGCAGTTAGATAAGTATATTTCAGGCATCCCTTCTATGCAATTATAGTTTTTGTTTTCTTTTAAATGTTATATAATCTTGCTATTACCAACATCCTTCACCCTTTAATTCTTTAAAGAAAACACTTAAATGCTTCACTGTTAATACTGATTCTTCTTCCATTTTGTTCCCCCTCCCAAACCCCCCACCCCCCATGTCAAGGATGACTAGGAAAGCAGTTGGAAAAGCGGCAAAGACAGCAGAGACTACAAAATAGCCCCTTGCCATGTCCTCTGCGAATTCTAAGACTCTGTGTTTATGGTAAGGTGCACTTCGCTCTGACAATGTGTGGAGCGAATTGAACTAACTTCTCCAAAGTCCCACAGAGCTTCCCTTGACCTCGAGGCTCCTGTTGCTGTCACCTGCATACAACAGTTAAAAAAAAAACAAAGACACTTAGAAGTTGTCTCCAGCCCTGTGGAGTGTCTGCAGGAGAGTGCGAGGCTCACAGAACACTGACAGCTCAGGAGGCAGAAAAGAAAGCTGGCTCTGTACAAAGGGTCTGTGGCCCCATGAAAACACCAAGATGACAACCCACCAGTTCCTTGAAGAGTCACACGGAAATTAAAGCTATTTTCAGAGGGAAAAGTGTACTCAGACACAGCATTAGGCAGGGCTGAAATTCCAGGTCGCATGGAAGTTTCCCTCTCTGACAGAGGCCAGCAAGTGCTCCTTGTTAATTATTATTAATTACAAGGCACAGTTACCCATTACCCCTGGCAGGAAAGGTGTCATTTAAGAAACAAAAAAAAAAAAAAAATCAGGCTCTGGTTTGAAGGGCATCCCTTCCCCTCTGGTGATACCTGACCATGTCCCAGAGCTCAAGTGACTGTTCATTGTCAGTAGCCATGGTCACCAACAGCCGATAATCATCCGACCCCAGGTTACAAATGAGGTCTGCAGAAAACTCCCAAGAGCCTTACCATTGTGATGAGATGCCTTTCAGAGTCTAGCTGCCCCAGCTGGTGCTGATCTGCTGCTTTCCACGGCCACTGGAGCCTTCCGAGGCAGGGCAGGTCTCATGTGGTGCAAATGTTTCGCCACTGGTTATATTTCAGTCCCTCAATTGCTGGCCTGGATGCTCTGGCAATCAGCCAGCCGAAGCACGAAGGGAGAGGGCTGCAGCTTGCGCTCTCAGCATTTCCCATGGAAGACAGTCTGAGAACCACAGGCCCCTCATTCAGCATTTTAGTGAACACGGAGGGCTGCCGTGCTCAATCACATTTCTTTGGCTTTTCCTCTTCAGTCGAGAACAGCCGTGCAGCTTCCTGGAGTGGAATTACAGCATCGGCTCACACTGACCCGGAGACGGGAGATGCAGGCACTCAAGGTGTAGATGGCCACATGCCACCAACCTGAGCAAAAACAACTGCTTCCCAGTCAGAGAAAAGGAGAATCCTACCTAGACTAGGAACTGGGCTGCTGAGCGATCTGTGGTTACAGCGTCTGGGAGTTATGCAAAAAAATCAGACTAATTCATTCCACGAGGCTGTCAGATCTGGACAGGTGGGAAGAAAAGTTCTCCACGGAGACTGCATATCTTCCAGAATAAACTTGAACTTCAAATTTGGGGCTTTCTTTCCTAAAATGCATTCATCTAGCCTGTGCTTTGGTATCATAGTAAGCTAATGGGGATTTTCCTTTTCCTATGTCGACTGTATTCTGTTGCTTGCGTGTACCTTCTCAGAGTGTTGAATCACTACACAAGCACTCAACAGTAACAACACCCTGTCCAAAGTTCAGCTCCTCGGTAGCACTACATATAAGCAAAAGCTGTACTGATGGTGAAATCATCATTGCCTGCCTTCCATTCCCCTCTTGTTAAGTTCTAACAGGGCAGCTAACCATGTTCATTACTCCCAGCACAGAATCCATGTCACTCTATTTACTGTTTGAGGAGTACTCTAGGTGATGCTGAATTCCTTTCATAATTGCCTTTCCTCTCATCAAATAGGTAATATTGGGGGTCTGGGGAGACGGCTCAGTGAGCAAGGTGCTTACTGCGCAAACATAAGCACCTGAGTCCAAATCCAGAGCCCGCAGAAACAGCCAGACACAGTACATGTACCTGTGATCCCAGAACTGAGAAGCAAAGGCTGGTAGATCCGTCCCTAAGACAGGCTGGTCAGCCAGTCTAGTCGAGAAGGTGAACTCTTAGGCTCAGTGAGAGATTGTGCTTCAAAAAACGAGGGTAGAGAAATGGTTGAGGAAGATATTCCTATGTCACCCTGTGTGGGTGAGCCTGCCTGCACCCACACAGACACCACACCCCTCCCACACAGGTGCATAGAGGTAATAGACATACTTCTAGTTAGATCTAGAAAGACCAGGGATAAGTTCCAGCACAGGTAAGCTATTGTCTCCAAACGGATTAAGCCAAGGACCAAAATTCATGCCAGTGGCCAAGGAATCTGAGCTTGTAGAAGAGTCTGTGGCATTTATCAGCCTGGATGGCATCTATAAGTAGCTGACTCAACACTCTGGGGCATCCACTCACATCTCTGCTCCTCGTGGGCAGCAGTCCTTCTGAACAGAGAAGCTGGTGGGGAGGGCAAATAGGGTACTCAGAGAAGATGGTACCTGGACCATCATGTAGCTTGGTGCTTCTATGCTAGACACATTCTGGGTACTTACAACACCTGCAAAGTGTCACTCTGAAGTTCTGGAAAGTCAGATACTTGTTCCCTAGCTGGGATGACCCACATTGTCTACTTTGGGCTATTACTTAATCCCCTCCTTGAAGACACATGGGTGCAGAGCCTCAACTCTTCCCTATCTGTTCTTTTCCACAAACCTTTGTCCTTGAAAACAGTGCAAGTCCCCAACACACCATTAGGGAAACACTGTCTTTTCTTCTATTGGCTATTCAAAGGGCGCCGTTAATTTTTCCATCTTCCAGAAGATGCCTCTGATGACAAACTCTCCTGCCACCACGACAGGCACACGTCTACCAATCATGCATTTAATCACATGTTGTTTTGGTTGTGCTGGAGGGGCCTCCAGTGCTCAGCAAGCATTCTATCCTGCACCCTGGACTCTGTTTAAAATTCTCAAGTTTAAGCCTTACTGGTGACTAACACAACACCAAGATTATTCTCCTCTGTGCTGTTTAATATCCTACACAAAGGTACTCTTGATGCTTCTTCTCCTACCACACCCTACAGGGACCTTATATTTAGTTGCAAAGAACAATCACAGCACCCTTGAAACACTGTGCTCAGCCTTGCTGCCTGGCTTTGCACACAATGTGCTCTCAATTGTCCCCTTAGACATCCTTGCTCAGTCTCCACTGTCTCTGCAATTCCCTTCCTCCTCCCCAGGGACCAAATGCCAGGCTGCAGGCAGAAAGCACATTAAACCTCACTATGTACTTGCTGTCCCCATGGCTTTGTCAGAGTCCCACACAAACACAAGTAGAGTTAGGATCAGTGGTCTGTCTGCATGACGGAGAAATGTTCACACAGTGTATTGGCATTTTTTTTTTCTAAGAAAGAGGCTTTTTTTTTTTTCAGTAAGAGATGATGGGAAAAGATTTCCACATAAGCATTTGCCTTTTGGGAGAAATAGGATTCTACTGATTAAAAAAAAAAAAGATGAACACTTGTGTTCTTTGACATTGCTTGACTTCACTTGATTTGGGTAGACCACACTGAGTCACTGAATCATACTGCACTGTCTGAGCCCCAGACATCAACAGTAAGAAAAATTTGAATTTTTGCAGAAAGAAGTATTAAGAAATGGTGGAATTTTCTGTAAATCAGAAATTTGTATATTTTCATTAAAGCGAATGTGGATAGCCAATAGGCCAGTGTTTTCCTTGCAGTCCTGGAACCACGTCCTTCCACAAATCTTACCAGATGGAACATCCACTTGGAATAATGAAATGCCTCAGATTGATGGAGTAGGAAAGCAGAGGCTGTGGTCTGACTCTTGCCTACCTCCTCAACACTCACAGCTGAAGCCAGATCCTCCATTTTGATGGTATTTAAAGGAGGAGGTGGGACTTTGGGAGGTGACATGTGCCCTTATGAAAGAGACAAGCAAGTCTGCTTGCCCCTCTTGCCACGAGCATACCCACTTCTTAGATGGTGAGAAGGTGCCATCTCAGAAGTAGAGACCAAGGCTTCCCTCACTAGAAGCCTAAGCTACAAGGGCCTTCCTTCATCTCAGACTTCTCAGCTTACAACACTGTGAGCCACAAACTCCCACTGCTTGTAAGTCACCTAATTGATGGCACTTGACATCTGAACAAAGATAAAACGTGTATTAGTAGCACCTGTTTCATTCAGTATTTGCTTATAGTCAAATTTTCTCTTTTTAATGAAATCTTTATTGCACCATTAAAAGGTATTAAAACATATTTGAGAAGCCTAACAAGAAAATTATTACCCCTCTCTATGGAGTACTCATCACTCACCAGTTCAATAGTTTAGAGCATTGGTTGGTCTTACATGGATGGAAAATTGACTAAAGGTTCTAACATGCAGTCACAAGATTGGAGCCTTCTACAGTTGTGGTGACACCCACTCAATTCAGGGCTCTCCTACAGGCAGGAATGTAGAGGAAGGGAAGAAGGGAAGACTTTCAGTTACTCACAAGTAGCACCCTAACATTCATTTGCCCTGCTCCCCAGAGGACAGAGAGAGCCTGGCCTGTTTCTCTTTCCCTGCTTTGCTTGTGTCCAGTTTCGATCCCCAATCCCAAGCTCCTGCTGTTCTGTGGCATTTGATAAGTTCAGACTCATGCATTTCCTCCCAGCCCCATCAACACAAACACCCCAAGTTGTCATGCTGGAGAGCCTCCATTGACCAGTGACTATAGAGTTTATCACACAGGCAGGATGGTGCCTTCAAATGGAATCTCAAGTCACCTGTGTCTAAGAATCATAGAGCATGGAGGGGCACCCTTCAGTTCTTAGTACTGTTTCAAAGGTTTCTCTTTCAATGGATCTAACAGTTATTGGCAGAGGTAAAACAGATCGGAGAT
>CABHPR010139200.1:0-13005 GCA_902168415.1 Peromyscus melanophrys | reverse complement strand
TGTGTGTGTGTGTGTGTGTGTGTGTGTGTGTGTGTGTGTGTGTGTGTATGAGTGCAGGTACCCACAGAGGCCAGAAGAGGGCTTCAGACACTCTGGAACTGGAGTTACAGGCAGTTGTGAGCCACTCAACATGGACGATGGGAACTGAACTAGTGTCCTCTGCAAGAGTTCCACATGCTTTTAACTACTGAGCCATTTCTCCAGCTCTATTAATTATTTTAAACAAAGCTACAATAAGATGATTTTAAAAAAACTATGTCTATCAGTAGTTCCAGAAAGTACATTTCTAAAAATTGAGATTGCTTGCACAAGTGTTCAAACCATGGGTGGATGACAGCAAATTGACCTGAAGAGCAGCAGTGTCTTCCACCTGTGTTCCTCCAAGTGAGACTGTGTTCTTGCCTTTTACTAGCTCCAGCTACTAGTTTCTTTTGACACACTGGCATAAAAGAGCAACAGTGCATCCTAACTTTTTAATGGCTCTGCTGGCTTCTGGGTCTGAGCAGCATTCTAGTGTTTCTGGTCCTTTGTATTTACTGGTCCCTTGATTGCCACCTTTTTTCACCTGTGTCCCTTACTCTATTGGGTTTGTCCTTCTTTCGGATAGATCCACACTCTTTATCCACATGCCTGGGCATCCAGTGATCATGCACGAAGTCCTGCAGGGATCCCCATCTGGAACTGAAGCTACACCTGCATGGTCACAAAGGCTCCTGTATGGGTCCACAGACAGAATTGAGGACGGAACTCATGAAGTCAGTCACTTTCCCTCAAATAGTATCACCCACAAATAGATGAGAAAGCATATTGGAGATTCATGGGTGGTCCATGCCAAATCATTTTCTTTTGTGGCAGTCTATTGATCTAACATGGGGAAAGCAAACCAGGTGGCCACCAACGGCACCCAGAGGGGGCCTCTGAGTCACACTGTCCCCGAGTTTGAATTGAGAGCCTCATTTATTTATCTGGGTGGCTTTGGGTAAGTTTGTCACCTACACCTCCAGCCCTTTGAAAACTCATGAACCCTACACATAATTAGTCTACAATTATTAGCGTTACTACTAATATCCATTATTGTTACTATTATTATTATTGTGAAGAATATTGTTGGTGGCAACTAAGGACACAAAGGTCCTGACTTGCCAAGTAACTGGTGTGATTGGTTTTGTTTTAGGTGTCGATAAAAAAGACTAGGTAACAACTTTGGTGTTCCAAGTAGAAATCCAAGTCTGTCTCCATTTGCTACTGAGTGGTTTTTACTCCCTTTACTATATTTACCACTTCACTGAGGAAGTGGCCTGTCCTCCACTTCTAGCTTTTTCTTCTCTCTCCATCTCCAGCTACCTCAGCTGTATTCCAAACCTAGCTTGCTCATATCTCAGAGTGCTGACATCAATTCAACCCCTCTTTGGGCATAGTAGGATCCTCCAGTATCTCTCCTCATCTAAGACAATGTCACACAGCTCTGGCATCAGCAGAGGTGGTCCTTTGTGGGAAGGGTCACCTGAACCACTCCAGAGGACTAAACTTATTCAAGGGCTCTGGAATTTCTTAGACTTAGTGTAAGGAGTGATTTAGTCTTGGTCATTAGTCCTCAGTCTAAGGATTCATCTCCTTAGTCTCCATAGCCCAGAGTGACAGAGAGAGAGAGAGAGAGAGAGAGAGAGAGAGAGAGAGAGAGAGAGAGAGAGAGAGACCTATCCCTTCCCTACTTCAAGTGCCATGAAAGCCCCACCCTATCCTTCATGGACTTCTCAGTCTCTGTCCTTAACCTACAAATCCCTTTGTCTTTGTTACAGCTCATGACATTTTTTTGTTGTTGTTGCAGAATATATGTAATTATTTCAGGGAAAAAGGTGCTTGCTATTGAGGGCTTTTCTTTCCTCTTTTCATCTTCCACAAGACCACCTATACATCTAAGTAGTTCCTTAGGAGTCCATCTTATCTCAAGTTGCCTACAAGAGAGCAGGGAGTTAATGACATTATCCCATTAATATGTCCAATTTTTATGAGTCTATGTTGGGCTAAAAATAAACATAGCCAAATAAATTTTTGAAAGAAAAACAAATTAAGAGTGAATTGTCTTGCTTTCCTGGTGAACAGTCTCCATTTTATCCAATACATGCACCCCAAACATATGATTTCGGGTTACAGAATCCATGGAATGAACATCTTGATGCATCCTTTAATACATTGTGTCTGACTACTTCTTAAACACAACTTTGGGATCATCTAGGACTGGAGGAATGTTTTAAAGGCAAAGTCAAACAAAATAGAAAAATCTTCCCTTTTATGTTCTTAATCTCCAAGTCCCTTGAGATTTTTATGAAGAAGAGGAAAAAGGAAAGAGGCAGAAGGGAATATAAAGAAGGATGCTTGAGGATAAGCTGAGATGTGAATCTAAAAATCTAAAATAGCATGCCAGCATCCAGTAGAGCAAGGATATTTCACAAGAGCCCCCCAAAGGAGGTTTCAATTAGCAATACATTTCATGCTGTCAGAGTTCCCAAGTTGAGATTTAAAGACTTTTTATCATTCTTCTGCATTAAAAATAACCAAAAAAAAAAAAAGGCAGACAAACTTAAAACAAGTCGATAGAAAAAGAATTGGGGAGACAAAAGAGACTAGAATCTGGGCTCCCTCTGACTCAATACCAATTTTCAATAACTCTTTGAGTCAAATGCAGCTTCTCAATTTTGATGCATTTTCCTTTTTGTGCAGGGACAATGTGGAGACAAATGACACAGTAAGAGCAGAAGAATGTAAAGGTGCACCCACCTGACACAGGCTAGCTAAAACAGTAATGATATTAGAAAACTCCATTGCGTTTCCAGTCTTACTAAACATGAGTAGATGTGTTCTATGATGCACCATGAGTTTATTGAAATAAAGGTATCCCATAAAAGCTGTTTCCCCATGAAATAGAATGATCTTGTAGAAGATGAACACAGGAACAGATACCAAGAATCATAGGTGAACTGTGGGCATCAGGATACTGGCAAGAGCTTCCATCCTTCCTGGTAACATCAAAGGAGGAAAACACAAAGTGGTTTGTGTGTTAAAAGGATCTACCAGGCTAATAGGAGTTAGTATTGGATCAAAGTATTGATAAACATCTCTTAAAATAATAAGAACTTTGAATGAAGGAATTATAGAAACTAAAGGGTGCCTGTTTAGTTGTAGTTTTTAAGTTTTAGTTTTCTTTTAAAAATAAGGTTAAACTCCTGGGGACTATTCTGTTTCCCAAGACAGTAATTCTGTAGAATTACTGTAAATTACTGTAAATCTGTTGAGTTTCTAATACAAATCAATCCAGCACCAAATGGCCTGTTAAACTGTACACTAATAGCTTTATCACTTAGGCATGACAGAATGAATTCCAAGGAGACACTTCTCGTGAATGGGGACCCTCAAGGGAAGAAAACTTAGGCTAGGGAATCAGTGAGAGATGTCCACTTTCAGGCCACTAGCCACATCTAAGTGGAATCCTATGAGTCTCCAAGATCAGTGGATATCCAGGTACAGAAGTTACTCCCACGCCTAAATCTGTGCTTCGTCTATGCTCAATGCTCAGCCAAAATTCAGGTCCAAGATGAAAGCCACACTTCCTCCTTGTCACTCACCTGGATTTCATCAGTTTCCAAGTCCCTCCTGTGCCGTTCCTCAATGAAGTGCCTGTCCCTCATACCAACTGCCATTGCTTTAACATAGCTCCTACTGCCCCTTATCCCAAATACTGCAACAGAAAGAGCCTCAACTGGTCTCTCTCTGTCATGTTCTTCTACAACATCACAAAAACTATTAGTCACATACAGAACCTGATAACACTGTTCCTTTCTGAAAGCCCCTCCATGAAAGTAAGCAGAGTAACTTGCCTGATTTCGTCCCTTCCAAGAAATTGCATCACTCATCTTTCTTACACCTCTACCTGTGTGTACTGCCATTCTCAAAAGCAGATACAGCTGCTGCAGCATCGGTCAGACACTGTGCTAACGGAAACCCTTTACGGACAAGTCTTCCCCATCTGCTCTCTGTGGGTCAGTACTTGCTCTGTGCCAGGCCTGCAGCTAGCACAGCACATTGTAAATATGTGCTCATATGCAAATTGTCCATGACTTATGAGCTCACAGGGCAGAGCTATTTCTTATTTATTCTTGTGTCTCTTGGGTCCATGGTGCCTGGCAAAACAGAAATCAAGAAACGAAATGTTGAACTGGAAAGTTTGCTACACTGAGGAGGGAGGGACCAGCCATCTTCCTTCATCAGCTAAGAGGGAAATAGATCTTGATGGTTAAGCAACAGACACATAGGCATGTGTGAGCCTGTACATATGAACACACATGATGCACACACATACTAGCAATACACAGCTAGAAGCTGGTTTTTCTAAAAAGCGTGGATTCCTCACTTGAGCCTACAGGCTTACTAAAAACAGGTGAAAGCCTAGTATCTCTGTCTTCATTTTCATCTATCTTCTCTATGTTGGGTCAAGTGCTGTTTCTGTATGTTAGCATGTTAATCACACAAGAAATGCCTACAAGGACTAGTGACAATAACCCTATGTCATTCTCCTTTAAAGCTCAAGGCACAAAGATTGTGGACACTTCACAATGTCTTGTTCCAGATCCCCAAAAAGCACTTAAAACCTGTAGTCATTGTCCTAGCATGTGGTTACCTTGGATTTGAGGAGCAGCAGAGCCTGGCAAGAACACCTATCCACTATCTGAGGTTGTATCCTGAATCATGATGGAGCATCTCCTTGTCCTTAAGTGATAGCTTCTTATGTTTCCATCTTTTAGGACCATAGATGAGACAATGATCTTCATGAACGCACCTTGACCAGGACATAATTAAGCATACCTCTCAACTCTATGCCAATTCTTCATAGTCATACTAAAGCTTATAGCTATACCATGAAGATGTACTAAAGGTCACTGGACACCTAAAGGAATCTGCCTCTCAAGAATCATGGATTAAACCTCTGCTTTTCACCATTGCTCATCTCTTTAATTGGTGTACTGGGTGCCAGATCGTAGTCTGTTGAGGCTGCCTGAGTCAAGGCTTGTGTCCTATAATTCTGGCCTCTCTCACACATGCGCGCACACACACACACACACACACACACACACACACACACACACAGGGGGAGAGAGAGAGAGAGAGAGAGAGAGAGAGAGAGAGAGAGAGGAAAGATCAAGAAAACAATAAGTCAAGTTCTACCATGAGAGAAAATGAAAGTTTCCAATGATTTTTCAAACAAAATCTGTCTGACATGACTTGTGTCTTCTCCTAAGACAAACTATTCAAGGTAGAGCCCAGGATCATCATAGCAGACAACTAAACAGTGCAGAGTATCTAAGCACCATGCTGTCCTTCAAAATGCAATGTAGAAACCACTACCCCAGAGCTTCATCCAGGCTAGCCTCGAATTCACTATGTAGTCAAGATAAGGTCTCATATATCCCAGGCTACCTCTGAATGCCTCTACCTCAGCAGCACTGGGATTACAGGTGTGTGGCATCAATCTAGATTTTACAACTTGCTGGAGGTTAACCCCCAGGACTTCATGCATGCTACGTTACTTACATAGCCCGAAATTGAGTGAGTGAGTGAGAGAGAGAGAGAGAGAGAGAGAGAGAGAGAGAGAGAGAGAGAGAGAAGCATCTCAAGAAACCAAACATAAGATATTCATAGGCAATCAATTAACAATGATGCTAAGACTATCCTATGAGAAGAGATACCACCCTGTGACTGGCAAGAGGGACAGTTCTGAAAAAGATGTTAGCCTTCATGCTCACAGAAGAAATCAGTCCTGCTTACACCTTGATCTTGGGCTCACTGCCTGAAGAATGGGTGAGAATGACAAATTTCTATTGTGTTAGGCACCCACTCTGTAGAATTGCACTTGTTATAATACAATGTATATGTGTACCCAATGTGCAGGATCTGCTTGGGAAAAGATGAACCCCACATGAAATGAGGTTTGTCTTCAAGTATCTGAAAGTCTCAAACTAGGTAGAGAAATATTTTAGAATCCTATTCCATTTGAATTGTAGTTCAGCTCAAAGTAAAGAATAGTAAGGATTAGGTAACTTCCAGACAACATCTATTCCTGATAGTCTATGATAGTTGAAAAAGACATCCTCTTCCATTGCACACAGGGCCAAGATCAACACTTAAGGGTTCAAAGCACTTCTGTAAATAGACTGTACTTCAGGTGAGACTTTATTTAAGTGTCACAGGATGGCAGAGATCAAGACCAGATCAAACTTTAATTCTGGTTCTTTGTTACCTGTTCTGACTTTCCCCCACAGTAGAATTGTTCCTTTCCATTGGTTGACATGAAAGGTACAGGACTTCCTGGAACACAAAAGGACAGTTGTACACTATGTAGAGGAAATGACCGTGGAAGCCTGGTGTAGTGTATGTGAGTAAGACCACAGAAGAAATAGCTAAGGAAAGAGGAAGGAAACCCATAGAAAGACATTCTTCTCAGGACCAAAAGGTGGAGGAAAGTGTCCTGGTTGATTCATTTGTCAACTTGACACAAGCTTGAATTGTCTGAGAAGAGGGATGTACAACTGAGAAAATGCCTGTGCAAGACTGGCCTCTAGGCAAGCCTGTAGGGGCATTTTCTTAATCAGTGATTGATGTGGAGGGCCACCCCTGGGCAAGTGGTCTTAGGGTGTATAAGAAAGTAGGCTGAGCAAGCCATAGAAAGCAAGTCAGTAATCAGGACTCTTCCACAGTTTATGCCTCAGTTTATTCCTACCTTTACTTCCTGCGCTGGCATCTCTCAGTGATGGAGTGTGACCTAACAGTTGTAAGTTGAAATAAACCTTTTCCCCACAAGTTGCTTTTGGTCATGGTGTTTTATCACAGCAAGAAACCTAACTAAGACAGAAGGGAAGCTATTTCACGGTAATTGTTAAGAAATGTTTGAATGTAATGCTGGTCACACCCCTGTCACAGAGACAGCCGGGTACCTGTAAGGTCGATGAAGCTGCCTTCCCATATCCTGCACAATGTCTTGGACCCAGCAACATGGTATTGGGCAAAGGATACAGAAGAGGTACAATTTCATAGTGACTAAGGAAAAGAATGCCATGCCCCACTCTCTCACTAGAGTACTGAGCTATACCCACTGTGGAATCAGAGTGGGTAGAATGGTACCCTGGATGGGAGGAGTATCAGATCCAAGAAACCAGGCAGCAGAGGTGAAGGATGGTGTCTGGTGAGCAGGGGGCCACCTGCCTTAACTGGTGGTTAAGAGCCTTGCAAATTTGACTGATGAGATGAGCCAACACCTGGCCGTCAGGTTTGGAACAAGTAAGGATGGGGGCTTTACCAAAGGCTGGTCCAAGGAGAACATGAAAAATTCCCTGGAGGAAAGAGAGGGTACCATGAATTCAACCTTGGAACAGCCCATGTCTTAAGAAGGCTCATAGAGTTTGTCTGATGTTGGAGAAGATCGTGCGGCATCGGAGCACAGAAACTCCCGAGACTTGTGGGTGGCTGGGTTGGTTCAGAGAATACAGGCTGAGAAGATAGAAATGGGAACAGAAGAGGGGTGATTGATCCCAGGTCCCATCACTGTCAGTAACCAGGTAGTTGGCCCAACTTCCGGTTTTCCTGTGTCTCAGTGTCTGCAACACGGCAATACCGACATACATGACCTGTCATATATGTGAGGCAGTAGATGTTTCCGGGAAATCTTCTAACTTACATAAATTAAAGGCATATTTCCAGGTCACTTTAAAAGGTCTGTGATAACACTATTTAAACTAATAAAAGTCCTCTAATGGTCTGATACTAAAGAGATAACTGAATAAATTACATTACATTCATATGATGGCATACTGGACAGCCTTTAGAGGGAAGCTTTTATGGAGAAGTTTTTAACAATATGAAAAAATAATGATAACATCCAATTAAAAGTAATAAACAAATCTAAGATATTTAGAGTAAGATAGACTCTGCTCAAGCTACTCTCATAAGAGTCTATCTTCTAGAGATGATGAGCTGTTCACCAGCTCAGACCTCCCAGGGTGAACAGTTAGGAAACTCAACAAAATATATGGAATTTATTTTCAGACATGTGGCTGTAGACAACACAGCAAATGGGGCGAGGAACACAACAGGCACTCTGAGGAGTGAAACTGTCTGCTCCCTCACAACACGGAAGCCTACGGGGGAAAGTTATAAGGAATCCGCAAAGCCACTAGAACTACTAACATTTAGAAAGGTGATATAATAATGGTCAAAAATACAATAAAATGAAACAAGCCACAGTCCTATATCCAAGCCAGGAACTCGCAGGTGTGCAAATGTGACTAAGATCACAATTTGCTGAACCACTGAAGCATGCGTGGTTTATGATTAAGTTTAACAATACCTGTTCACATGCAGATGAAAGAAATTAAAGAAGTTTTAAATAAACGGAGACATATTTGGTGTTCAAAGGTTGAGGGATGGGTTTTGTTACAAATTCAGTTCCCTGATACTGGTTGACAGATTACTCATAACCACAATCAAACTTCCAGCAGAATATATAAAATGAAATGAAAATGGTCTAGAACAGCAAAAAAAAATTTTTTTTGGAGATGAGGAGCATGGGACACTTACATAATTTGATTTCCAGGCTGACTGGAAAGAGGAAGGAATATCAAGAGAGCATCATATTGGCACGGGGGTATCATGCAGATCAATGGAAAAAATAGTGAGTTAAGAAACAGATGTGTGCAAATCTGGCCAATTGGTTTTTGTAATGGTGCTAAGAAAAATGAATGGGGTCTAGGTAGTGCTTTCCAAAAAGCATTGCTGGAACCAAGGGACAGCAATCTAGATTTTAAAAACTGAACTTGAGTCTCTACCTCATATTACATACAATTATTAATAAAAAGTAGACAGCAGACAGTTCTAAAAGCCCAAATTCTAAAACTCTAAAAGGAAAACACTAATGATAATTTTTGAAACACTGGGGTAGGCAAAAACATCTTTTCAAAAAAAATTTTTTGAGACAAGTTTAAGTTCTTACAATTAGTCAAGGCTGCTCTCAAACTCAGGATCTTCCTGCCTTACCCTTCTGAGTGCTGGGGTAGCAAGTACCACCAAGCCCAGCTTGCCAAAGATACCTCAATGAGGGCACAAACACTGCTAATCATAAAAACGATGCAGTCAATTGGATGTTATCAAAGTGGAAAACATCTGCTCTACAAAAGACGCCATTATGAGAGCAATGTACAAACCAGAGAGCTAGAGAAAATGTTTGTACTACATAGCAGAAAAAAAAGATTTATGTGTAACCCCAGATAGATCTCCCTAGGATAAGATAACCTATAAAAATATGCAAAATACCTGAGTGGATACCTTATAAAAGTTGCCACATAAAGAGATATTCAACACCATTAGTCACCAGGCAAATATAAATTTAATCCAAATGAACTTCAAGGACACATCTTAATGAAGGAGTAACAGTGTAAGTGTTAGCAAAGATGTGGAGAAAACTGAATTTATTTACATCAATAGTGGGGTGTTTGAATTGATATAACCATGAGAAATAGTTTGGAGTTTTCTAAAAATTGATTTTAATAAAATAAAGGCACACAACCCATCAACTGCCCATTCCAATGCTCTGTTTTTATGTATGATAAATAAAAACTATGTCCTTATAGATCTCTACCTGGATGTCCCTAGTAACCAAAACAGCACAATGTTGGCATAAGGACAACTAGCATTTACTCACAACAGACAATGGGAATTTCTATAGACAGATGAACAGCAAGAAAAATGTGGTTGGTATATTAGTACAATCTGTTACTACTTAACAGAAACAAAGAGGAATGAAGTCCATGTCCTTAAAAAACAAAACAAAACAAACAGAAAAAGGGAGAATCTAGTCTGTATCTTTCATCTTTCACAAAAAAATTCCTCAGTGAATCAGAACTATAAATTTTACATAAAACATAAAATTATAAAACACCTAGAATGTCTACAGGTGACCTTGGTTTGGCCCTGACTTTTTTGTTTTTTTAAATTTAGTGTATGTATGCCTGGATACATGCAAGCATGCATTCACACACGAGCGCGTGCTCTGTATAACAGCCCTGGATGTCCTGGAACTCACTCTGTAGACCAGGCTGGCCTTGAACTCAGAAATCCATCTGCCTCTGCTTCCCAAGTGCTGGGATTAAAGGCATGGGCCACCACCACCCACCTTTTTTTTAAAAAAAAATATAAAATTTTAGCTATAAATTGGGCATGGGATTGCTAACCTTTGACACACTTCAGTGTTGTCCAGGTACAAGTATTCTCCTCTGATGGTTCGGGTTTTTCTCTTGCTGCACTGAACAGCTCACTGAGTGCGTAGCTTCATTTCTGAAATCATTTCTGGAGAATACGGTGATGGGTGCTCTCTCACCTGCCTTTTGTCTTGAGCCTGAAGCTGCATCATAGAATTTTACCATCATAACCTCCTCTTCAATCTTGAGGATTTCATCAGTGCCCACAAATTCTGCCTAGAAAAACCACTGGAGACACTAAGAAGAGTTCTGCCCGAGTTCTAACATCCCTCAAATAGCCCTGTAATCTCGGTAAATGCAACTCCCAACCCCATTCTTTTTCTGTTGTCCACCACCCCTGGCTCTTACACTCTTTCTCCCCCCTCTTCAGCAATGATCCCTGTGCACTGGGCGAAGGGCAGGGTGCAGTTTATCTGCTCCACTTAGGGCTGAGCATTCCACAGTCTCTTATTCTCTGCACCTTGGCCAGTTGTGGGTCTCTGTGTTCATCACCATCCACTGCAAATAAACACTTCTCAGACGAGGGTTGAGAGACGCCTTGATCTACAGATACATGACAGTAAGTTCTTGCCCCAACTATGGTGCCAGGTATGGCTTTCATCTTGTGGAATAGGACTTAGATTCAATCAGAACCTGGTTGGTTACTCCCATCCTTGACCCAGTTCTGTTGGGGGAGACAGCTGAGGTTCTGCATTTCCAGCAAGATTCCTGGAGAAGCAGCTGGCCCTTTGCAGACGTTCGAGCAACAAGCTTGCCAAGAGCTTCAGGCTGCCAGGCGCTGGCATTTTTTTTTTATTCTTCACTACACGGACCCTTGGGGAATGGTAGTCTCTTCCTTTTATTTATGGCCTTGACCTTGACTAAAAGAGTTTTCAGGTTCAGCTGGTCTAAATTAGACTTCTAACTCCCACTGGTAATCTTGCATGCTCAAAACTTCTTGGCAGTGCCCCCATCGTTTTCCTCATCTCATCTCATTTTCGTTTTCTTACTTACTATGTTTATATACAGTACTTTCTTCAGTCCTTCCAGACTCACGTGTACTGATGCTTTCAGGACATTTTGCTGGTTTTGTTTTTCCACAAACATTTATTTATCTGCACATGTCCATGTGTAAGTGTAAGTGCACCTGTGTGAGCAGGTGCTAGCAAGTGATCATCCTTCTTCCTGCCTCTTCAGAACTGAGGTTAGAGCCTGTGCTGGGCACTCAGCTGGTTGTGTGGGTCTAGGGTGGGTCTGGGATCTGAACTCCAGCCCTCATGATGTGCAGCAAACACTCTTAAGCACTCCAGCGCCATCGTTGCTTTTCTGACATTGGGCCTCACTGTGCAGAGCTGGGGTTGGTCTTGAACTCTTCCTTCTTCCTCAGCTTCCAAAGTGCTAGGATTTCAGATCTGCACCACCACACCCAGTCATCATTTCTAACTTAATTCACTCCCTCTCTGGGTTTTCAATTACAATTCTCAAAGAGAAGATAAAAGTGAGCTCCTCGCCATCGCCCCCCTCGCCCCCCCCTCGCCCCGTCTTCCAAATGACTCATAGAAGGGTAGGAAGATAGGCAGATGGATAGATACATAGATAGATTGATTGACCATCATGGACAGATTATCCACAGAGATTCATGGAACACATAGAATCATTAATGAGCACACACACATTGCTGCTTAAGAAATCCCCCAAAAGTCGTCACACCTTTGCAGGATAAACATGCTCCAGTAGATGCAGAACCTAATTCTAGCCTTAAAAAAAGTCAAAAATGTAGATTAGTGAGCATGAGACGTTTGGGCGGGGGGGGGGGGGGGGGGGGGGGGGGGGGGGTATGTGAGAGGGGAAGTAGATAAAGGTGGGTTGAATCTGATCAGTACATGAGTGCACTCTGAGGAAATATCATACTGAGACACAATTAATATGTATAATTAATACATATTAATTAAAAATAAAACAATTACTTTTGAAACCCAATTAATAAAATAGTAAGGAAATAAAAAGGGGTGATCTCTTGTCTTATCTAAATACTTCAGCAATTTAAATCATTTCACGAGATTAGTTTTGTCTTGTGTCAGAGTTTTCAGGTACCCCACTGTCTCATTTATTCATGGCTTTCTCTGCTCTTACTTCCTCCTTGAGTGTTGACTCATTCTTTTTCCTAAAACTGGCTCTGGGATTTTCTATGTTCTTGATCACCAGTCTCTGGTCCTTGCTTTGAAAACTGGCTTTGGGCCACTGTTCAAAGCATTAATCCCTTGGCATGCAGAGGACTTTGCATGATGTCATAGAAGTTTGTTTCTGAGCATATTATTAAAACTCAGCTCATTTATGCCTCTTCTCACTCTCCTTACAGCTTTGCAATTGACAGCATCTTATGGATCCTGAGCTGGAACTCCAGATAGTTATTATAGGTCTCAAATCCACAATTCCAGTCAGCATCACCTTTATCTGTGTAAGCAACATATTAGGCTTAACATGTCTTTTTCTTATCTTTTTTAGTCTACTGCTTTTCAATATATCAAATAATCTTCCCCAGGAGCATCTACTGTCCATTTGTACAGTTTAGACTTATGGACACACCCAACTCTGTAATGCTTTGTCTCTTCTTCCTAGTCACCAGTGTCAAAGTGTGTGTGCCACTGTGTCATAGGAATGAGCACAGCATTTTATTACTACAGTATTACATGGTGGATGATTACAGGGTATTGCAACTCCATAC
>CABHPR010139199.1:0-33580 GCA_902168415.1 Peromyscus melanophrys | reverse complement strand
GTGTGTGTGTGTGTGTGTGTGTGTGTGTGTGTGTGTGTGTGTGTGTGGTGGAGTCTGTCATATTATAGATGAGGAAAGTTGCTCAGAGAGGTTAAGTTTCTGGCCCACAGTCACACAGCAAAGTAAGGGATGGAGGCGCAATCCTTGTGCCATTTCTGTTCCTTGCTTGCTTTTGCAGGCCCCCCATCATAGACCCTAGTCCATTGCTGAACTGGGGTCTCCTGGGGGGGGCGCTGTGCACTCCTAGTGTGTCCTGGATATTAGATACCCTTCCTCCCATGAGCAAGATCCCATTAAAGGTGCCCCGTGAGTCAAGCTGCTGTCTCAGAGGCCCCTGTGCCTGGGCTCTGTGCTTCACCCTGAACCAGCAGGTTGTGATGAAGTTGCTTTCAGGCCCTAAGCTTGAGGTAGAGACCTCCTTGGTGATCCCTGGCACTTCTCTGGGTTTTACACCCTCTTTCCATCTGTGAACCTTTCTTGCAGCCTGTCAGAGAGACACCACCCAGGGCATGAAGACCACTTCCCATCAGATCAGCCTGCCTCCTGACCACAGTGCTCATCTCCTCAGGGTTAGAAAGGACAGTTGGGGATCCAGAACTGAGGGAGGGTGTGGGCACAGTGAGCCCTTGGCCTTGGGGCAGCTTGGATGCCTCTGTGACTCCAGGGAGCACCTTAGCCTCTCTGGTATTATGGTTCCACAGGGGGGGGGACGACGGGGGACCAGAAGTTGAGGCTAACCCCATAGGGTAGCCCACAGGGGTTCAAGGCCATGATCCACACACGCCAGCCTTGTCCTCCCAGGGAATCCTGGGTCACATAGATGCTGGTGACCTGGTCCCTGGCTCAGTCCTTCCCTCCAAATGGCTTTTCCCCCACATTGCCTCTTGTGAGGGAGGGTTCCCTGTCTTCTTCTAGCTGCTGAGGTCCCTCCCAGCTTTCAAGACCCCAGCTTGGGCACCACCACAGCTTGATATTTGACAGGCTTCAGCTTTCCTGGTCTTGTTTTAGAGTAGAGAACCAGGCGCTCAGAGAGAGTAAGTAACCAATGCAGAGTTACTGGGCTCCTAGGCGGCAGAATCCCGCCGAAGGTACAGTGGGCGGCGGCGGCGGCGGGGTGGGGTGGGGGTAGGCGTGGTAGTGTTCGGCTCTGGCCTCCTCCACTCTGTGTCTGGGTTCTTGGCCCACTCCACCAGGTATAAGAGACAACTCACACAGCTGTGGTGACACACAGACAGGGAAGATCCTGAGTCTGGTTTAGGAAGACTGGAGGGGAGCATTCCAGAGCACAGCCCCCTCCCACTGCTCTCTCTCCCTGGCCTTCCTTCCCACGGTGGGGCAGGGGCAGGCACCCGGAGGTACCTCCCAGCCGTGTTGTCCCACCCAGGGACCAGATCCCCTCCTCACTGCACCACAGCATCCTGTCCTCTTCACCTCATGCTTCAGCTGTCTAAAACCTCAAGCGAGAACCTGGGACCCTCTCCAGGTCCCCCATTGGGGTGCCTCAGGACCCTTCTCTCCAGAGGTGGAAGGTGGACTCACAGCATCTAACTTGGGATAGGGCTCCTCCAAGGCATGGCAGGTACAGAGGTTCACCTCGCCCAGAGCATCCATCTCCCTCATCACCTCCAGCACCCAGCGCCACACTCAACACACTGCAGGCTGGCCACAGGTCCTGCCGAGGGACCTGTCGGGGGTCTGTGGATCTGTGGACAGCTTTAATTCACTGCTTCAATGGCTCAGCTGGTCTGCTCAGGTACTCTTCATAATCAGCATCCCCTGGTGGACACTTACTATCCCAGTTATCCCGTTTTCCAGAGAGGAAAACTGAGGCTCAGAGAGGGAGGGTATACAAGTTCACCCAGTCCAGGAAAAGGCTGGCCCTCCCTGCATTTAGGAGCTGGAAATCTGATTCAGGCAAAGTGTGGGGTGCTGGTGGGTGGTTTATGGCACAAGAGCTGAGGGAATGGTAGCTGTGGGGAGGGAGGGGACAGCCAGGCTGCACAAACACCTGTTGGCCACCCTCATAGCACCTGGATCATGTTTGACAAGGGGTGGAGAGATGCTGGCTCCAAGGAAGCAGGGTTAGCAGACTGAGTAAACGAAGCACCAAACAATGGGATTTCAGAGAAGAAAGCATCCTTTTGTGTGGCATAAGTTTACCTCATACAAAGTGAGACGGCTTATACTAAACTGTATTTGTTGTTTGTCTGACATACACATGTCAACACGTTCTTGTATTGTATCTGTCGATTCTACAAGGAAGAGTGCAAGGTACCAGGAAGTAAGAGCCAGTTGGTGACAAGGGTGACAATGTACTGTGTATCTGGGGAAACCGAGGCCCAGAGCAGCTGGGCACTGGCAGGCAGAGGTAGGACCTGGGTCTGCATACCCACCCCAGCCTCTGCCTCAGTCTGTGGTGGGCTGCCTTCCACCCTGCCATCCTCACTCACCACCCACTTGAGGCTGACTTCCTCACAGGGAGTGAATGTTCACAGCTGGGTTATCACCTCCTAAAAATAGGGCTGAGTGATGGATGGGGGCTGTAGCCAACGCTGCAGCCACACGGGGCGGGTGGGATGTGGGGACCCAAAGTCCTAGTACCCATGACCTGGGGTGTCACTGAGACCTGAGGGGCTGAACCATGCCTAGGGTGTAAGAAGCTGCTCTGTCCCAAGGTCTTCAAAATGCTCAGAACCACCTGGAGCCACATGGGTGGCAACTCATTTGCCACCAGGTGTCTGGCCAAGCAGTAGGATGTGTCTGCATCTGGACATAGGGCCCAAGAGTGGCCAGTCTCTGAAGCCATGCCTTAGGGAGAGCCATCTAAGAACAAGACCACCTCAGCTGGGCCCTGTTCTCAGAACTCCCTATGACCCGCTTTCTTTTTTAAGACAGGGTCTCATATACCCAGGTTGGCCTCAAACTCACATGTAGCCAAGGATGACTCTGAACTTCTGATCTCTTGCCTCTATCTCCTGAGTCCTGAGATTGTGTGGTAGCATTCCCTGTTTATGTGGTTCTGGGGATCGAACCCAGGGACTTGTGCATGTCAGGCAAATACTTTACTAACTGGGCTACACTGAGGATCCAGGCACTGAGGTGCTGAGCCCCAGCACTTCAAGCTGAGGGCAGCGAGTGTTGTTTATAGGGGTGGACTGGACACTCTTAGTACAGACATCTATTCACCAAGACCAACAGACCAGTGGGCACTCACTAGCAGACACTCACAAAGGGACGGCCACACATATACCGCCACATGTCCTTTCCTCTCAGTCCCTGGATGCACTTTCAACACCCAAGCTTAGGTCTCTTGGGTCACCTAGCACCCACAAATACAAGACCTGGCTGGGCTCCGGGCTGCTGTGGCCATGGGTATGTTTCCTTAGTTGTGTTCAAGAAGTGACGATAAAACCTATGTTTGGACTCTTGGGACCGTGGCCTCTGCTGGATGAACCTCAGTGGTGCTCCTTTGCCAGACCCTCCCCGTATGGATCCTTCTTGTATGTATCTCAGGCCTGACACCAGGCACAGGGAAGTGGAAGGGCCCCCCTGAGTGCCAGGCCCCTTCCACAACCCTGTCCAGCCGCAGTGGCTGTGGGAACAGACAGTGTCTCCGCTTCCTGCCCTTTGGCCCTCTTAGCATAGAGCCCCCTGCCCGCAGCTCTGCGTGGCTGTGCCTGGTGGCCGCGCTCGCTCGGCGGAGAGGCAGCTGCAGAATTACAATATTAAATGCAGCCACACTGAAACACATCCTCGATCCAATTACGTGAGGAAACAAGAGGAGCCGCTTAGGCTAATCTGGTTATTCCGCCCCGGCTAGTCCTCCAAGCCACAGGGATACCAAGAGGGGAGCTGCCTGGGTGGGCACCAACTGGGGGTCCTGGTTTCTACAGGCAGGGACAAGGGCCTTCCTTCCTTACCCCATGAATACTGCTGGAGCCTCAGTGCCCAGTCTGGTGCACAGGGACCTCACAGGAAAGGGCGGCAACTCAGATTCAGGGATGCCAGTGTTAATCTGAGGGGCTGGTTCAGATAGGGTGACTGAGGAGGAGACAGATGGTGACTTTGGGTGAAGGCCAGCTTGAGGACAAGGAGCTGGATGGCTGGGGAGTGTCCTGGCGGAGGGACCAGCAGGCACCAAGTGGGGACAGATGTGGCAAGTTCCAGAACATAAAAGAAAGCCAAGGTATGGAGGGGGGCAACCAGATGGGGCACCCTGGCAAGGACCATGGGTTTGTTCTGAGGTAAGGCTGAAGTAGGATTTGATTCAGGCTCCTAGAGGCCAAGGGGCTGGCTGTTGTGTGGACAGCCTGGAGTAGTGCAGGCTTCTGTTGTCTACAGGCAGGAGAAATGCCCAGAGCAGGGTGGGGGCAGGGCTGGGCCCCCTCCTTTCTGTAAGAAGGTCTTACAGACCACCATGTATGTGCTGGTTGGAGGTGGGGGCATGGGAGAGGTCTTGGCTTGCATCCCCTAATAACCTGACATGGTATACAATTCCACCTCCCGCCCCTGACCCCCACCCCACCCTGCTTTCCCAGCCTGTAGATACCCCGGGAATTAGCTAGGGAGGGCTAGGCTTTCTGGGAGGTCCTTGGTAAAGGGGTGGTAGGAGGGGAGGGACAGCTATGAGCTGTGTACACAGGACAGCGGATGGTGGAGACAAGATACAATGTATGGTATGAGGCTGGACTGGAGTGGGAGGGGGCAGGCTTGTGAACTGTGTCCCAAGCAGAGGGACCAGCAAGTGCTAACCCTGGAGTGGGGAGGGGGTTGGGCAGGAGATGGACTGACGGTGGGGCACAGGTGGACCTAACATCTCTGGAGAAGAGGGATGGGTGGAGTGGGTAGGGCTAGGGAGGTAGAGTGGAGATGAGGAGGGAGAAGAGGGTGCTTCCCTTTGGAGGTGAAGCCAGGCCTGAGCGCCACCAGGGCCCCAGGGGTGAGCAAGAGAGAGCTAGTGGATGTTCTCATTAGGAGAAGCAGGAGGGGCTTCTGCTCCATGGAAAATGGGGAAAGCAGGGTTTCCTGGGAAGAGCTAAACTGACCTGGGTTTCAGTATGGACACACTCCCTCCCCCAAGTACTTTTGACCCAGGCTGGTCGTCCAAGTCTCCTTCAAACTGTGAGCAATCTAATTCCCTTCTCTGAGCCTGGGATTGTTTTCTTTGTAAGCATGGTTCAGTTTCTTCTTTTAAATCTTAAAAACAAATTACTGCTACATTTATTTATTTGTTTGTTTGTTATTTACGTGAGTGTATGGGCACTCACATGCCATCGCACATGTGTGGCGGTTACAGGATGATAAGTGATAACTGGTTCCCTCCCTCCGACATGTGGATCCCAGGGATTGAATCCAAGTTGCCAACCTCGATGGCAAACACATTTTCTTGCTGAGCCATCTTGCCAGCTCTGTCTTTTAAATTTTTTTGTGGAGCTGGGAATGGAACCCAGAGCCTCCTGCATGCCTGGCAAACGCTGTTTAGCCATTAAATTCATTTGAAAACTAAGATGTGTAATCAGCCCTAGCATCCAGGGGGGATGGTTCTAAGGTGCCCCCTTTCCTGAGGTACCAGATCCTGCAGATGTTGGAGTCCTTTGTATAAACTGATAGAGTATTTGCACATAACCCACCAGCGTCCTTCTGTGTACTTTAAATCATGTCTGGATTCCTTTTCATTCTAGTACAGTGTAAATGCTGTGTAAATACATGCTACAGTGTGTTGTTTAGGTGACAATGACAAGGAAAACCCTTGCTTGTTAGGCGGAGGCACAGTTGGGTTGTTGTTCAGTGTGGACACACTCCCTCCCCCAAGTACTTTTGACCCAGGCTTGGTTTGAATCTGCAGACATAGAATCTATGGGTATGGAGGGCTGGGTGTAATTCACAGACCAGCAGACTGTGGGGGCTGGAGGGATGGCTCAGTGATGAACAGTGCTGGCCGCTCTTCCAGAGGACTGGAGTTCCATTCCCAGCACCCATTCAGGGGGCTCACAACCTCCTGTGACTCCAGCTCCAGGGAATTTGACACCCCCTTCTGCCTTCCCCAGGCACCTGCACTAACATGGCGCGTGTGACACACACACACACACACACACACACACACACACACACACACACATACACACACACACAGCCCTTACAGTCCTAAAATTCAGTAATTTTTATGTATGTGTATCCTGTGTTCTATGATGGCAGGTATACACTGCCATGCCAGGTTATGTGGTGCTGGGGCTTGAACCCAGAGCCTTGTGCATGCTAGGCAAGTGCTGTACCAACTGAGCTACATCCCTAGAGTGTTTTTGTCATGCTAAGGTTTGTTAACTATAAATGCAGACCAAAATAAGCACCTGAGTCAAAGGGCCACGTGAAAGCTGCCTGGTAGAGACCTACGTAGTGTGTGGCACACAACAGGTACTGAACAGGATTGAGCTTAGGGTACAGGAACACAGTCCTTACCTGTATGACCCTCCAGATGTCCCCTCCCCTAAGTGCTGCCCATTCCTACAAATTTATACAAGAACACAGTCCTTGCCTGTATGACCCCCAAGATGTCCCCTCCCCTAAGTGCTGCCCATTCCTATAGATCTATACCACTAAGGACCCTAGAAGCAGGTGTTGGAAAACAGGAGGCAGGAGAGGAGGTTGGGAGGGAGGAGGCCTCCGGTGGTCCCTGGACAGCTTTGAGAGCCAGCTGCTGCTCAGAGGGGACAGAGACGGTGGCCACAGCAGGCAGGGGTAAGCACAGCTTCTGACAGCAACGACTCAGGTGGGGAACTTTAAGGGGATCCCTAACAACCCTGAAACCCCCACCTAGGTCACAGTTAGGTGATATTGTCAAGGTTCAAGGTCTGCCTTTCCCCTAAAGGGTGATTGTTCCTCTTCCTCTTCCTCCTCCTCCTCCTCTTCAATAAGGTCTCTCTGTGTAGCCCTGGAACTGCCCTGGAACTTGCTATATAGACCAGGCTGGCCTCAAACTCATAGAGATTCACCTTCTTCTTCTTCTTCCCGGGAGCTGGGATTAAGTCCTAGCACACTTCTTGATCATTTAAAATCAATCATGGAAGGAGATGCAGCTCAGTGATAGATCTTAGAATGCGCAAAGCCATAGGCTCAGTCCCCACATCACAAAACAACAACAACAAATGAACAAACACAACAACAAATGAAATCAATCACAGTGAGTTATTTGATCCCTAGTTGCATGATGACTGGGGCACTTGGTAACATCACAGCACTCTGGTCTTGCAGCCTGGCTTGGCCAGACCCTCCTGACAGGGTTGGCAGAATGTCAAGAATGGCCCAGGACAGGCCCTGGCCTTCCAAGGGCTCTGCCTGATACATGGGGTTCTGTGAGCACAGATGTGACCATCGCAAAGCCATCAGTACCAAAGCCATGGGTACTGTCAGAGCAGGTGGTGACTGGCCAAAGAAGGAAGGGACATGGCAGGTGGAAACATTCAGGGGTAGACTGTGTTCATCCGGCACCCCATAAACGCTTCTTCACTTGGCCTGAGCAGATGAGGTTGAGGCAAGAGCCAGTGCTGCTGGGAGGTCAACCACACAGCATCCCACCCATCCAAGACTCCAGCCCAGCAGAACGGCCATTCCTCCTCCTAACGGCTGTCTTGGAGCGTTTCAGGGCAGCCAGGGAAAGGCAAGGAGCATGAAGGTGAGACCCAGGCACTTGATGGCGGGGCCTGGCAGTAGTCTGCAGCTCTGTACTTTGTACTGGCACCTCCACCTGCTGCCTTCCAAGTGGTCACACCATCTCCACATCTGGGTCAGTAAACTGGTCATGTGCGGCGCCACAACAACCAGCTCACACAACTAGATTAGGAAGTGTGAGGCTTCAGTGTTGAGCTGAGACACAGATGGCGGGTGGGGCCATGTGGGAAGGCCAGACCAGGGGCCGGCCCAGAGCATCATGCAATACTGATGCCTCTGTGGCAGTGCTACTTGTGGGAAGAGGGTAGCTTAGCCTTGGGGGAAGGAGGAAGTCCTTCTCAGCCAGGGGACATGGAACAGGATGATTTGGGGAATTCTTAGGCAGGGTGAAAGGCTAGGAGTATAGCTTGAGGAAGTCCACACAGCTTGGCCATCAGGGGCTTGGGTTGTTGGGAAATTGGTCCTTGGAGGTGAACTTCCAAGGCTGGAAGCAGGGGTGAGGCTGAGCTGGATGGGAGTGAAGACCCTACCTCTTGGTGCTGTACATGATGAAACTCCAACATGCTGCCCTCCTCTACCCCGTGTGGGGACTCTAGGATGTTGGGATGTCACCACCCACAGGATTCCTCTTCAAAAGGAACCCGAAGGATTTCTGCACTTGGCATGTGAGAGAGTCAAGACCCCTGGAGGTCACATGCCCCCAACTTCAGACCTCCTGTCCTCAGTTGATGTCACTACCCCCTGGCAAATGCTGGATGTAAAGGTGAGCAGGGTAGGGCCTCCTCACTCCAGCCTCATCCTCTTCCACCCTTGAGGTCCCCGTAATTAGCTTGTGCCGTTGGCCTCCAGAGCGCCTAGTGCTGGCTTCTGTCTTCCCTCTGTCTCATTCCCCCGGCTCAGAGCACCATCGCCCCACTGTACAGCAAGCAGACTGCACTCGGAGAAGTAAGGGGACTCCATGGGCAAATAGGGACCGAGTGATTATCAGGATTTGAACCCCAGCCTGAGGACTCCAGCTGCCCGGGTTTCCCACTCCCTCCCGATCTGATCCACTTGTTATATTTCTGTAAGCGCTGCAAATCCTTCAGAGACGAGTCGGGAATAAATAAATACGCGCATAAGTAAATAATGAGAGGCTGCAGCGAGGCGCTGACACAGGGTCAGTGCTGGGACTCGCTGTCCTGATCCAAGTGGGAGACAGTGTAGGGCGTGGCCCACCAGCTTGCCACTCCAGGTCAAGGCTGGGGCAGCAGGAGCTGCCACGCACTGATGTGATGCTGGGAAGGCACTGTCTGGGGATGGGGGTGGGGGGTACTGACTGAGTTTAGGTGGGGGTGGCCAGCTCAGCGGCTGGCAGAGCCTGAGCCAGCTCCTCACCCTGTAGCTAGCTTCTCCTCATTTCTCTGTTCCTGCTTCAATGCAAATGTGTTGACACATTCATCTCTCCACCCCTGTGAGCACACGGGCAGGATTAGCTCTGCACTTGTAAGGGACAGGGCTGAGTCCCCCAAGCCAGAGGAAGCAGGGCCCTTCAGCCTTCCTTGATGGGCACAGAGCATGGTGTGAATGGGGAGGGCAGAATCCAGCCTCTGAAAGGAAGGACTGAATGTCTTGGGGGTGGCTAGAAGGTGAGAGATCCCCCAAGCACGCAGGGAAGGGTATCTTGGTCCTGACCGATGCCTTCATCCTGGGTGTGTGTGGGGCCAGTGCTGGCTGGTGGGAAGCAGCCCCTGGCTCTGCCAGCAGCTGCCTGAAGCCTTTTTTATGAAGCTGGAAGCTGGCGAAGGAGGTAAGGCCAGATGGAGGAGGCCAGAGCCCACCCCCATCCTGCATATAGAAGTGTGCATGTTGCATGCACGTGAGTTACATGGGCCTCCCTCCCATTGTCTACTCTCAGCCCTCCCAGGCCTGGGGCAGAGCATCCCAGGACAGCCTCCGAAGGTGACATGGCTATTTCTGGGCCTGGATCCCTGCCAACAGCAGCAGGAGAGTGAGTGAGAGAGGGCACCAGGTGGGGGGAGGTGCTGCTGAGAGAGGGGCCCCTGCCCCTAGCCACAGGGAGCCCTGGAGTCTGAGCTCTGCCTGGATGCACTTTCCACCCTGGGCTTCCTAACAGAATGGCCCCAGCCTTCCTCCCGCCCCCTTTCCCTGGGCTTCACTTTTTATATCTATAATATGGGTGGGCAGTGCCCACTTGGAGAAGTGCTAGATGGGATTCAACACATGGCAGAGGATGAGATTATCTTGTCTGGGTAAAATAGCTGTGTATGAGAGCTCTTACCCTACACCCCATCCTTAGGGACCCCAGCACTGTTCCATCCAGCCCTTTGGGAAGACCGAAAACTGCTGAGCCGTGTATGCCCTTAAAGGAGATGCCCCAGCAGGGAGCAAGCCCAAAGGACTGTGGGAGAGTCATGGACATGTGGGTCAGAGCACTTCATGTTTCAGTCCCAGCTCTCCTTACCCAGCCTGTTTACGCAGGTACATTGTTCCCATTATGCAGATGGGAACACTGAGGCTCAGAGTTTCTATCTGAGGCTTGAGTTCCCTGGCATGGCAATGGGATTCAAGTCCTTAGCTGTCAGGCTGTGGGGAGGAACGGGGGGGGGGGTGCTTGGCAGACAGAAGCCGGGAGGTCAGGAGGAGCCCCGGAGTTGTTGGGGGCCCACATAGGGAACAGGGGGGCTAAGCTGGCCCCATTGGCAGCAGAGAAGCCACCTGGGAAGGTTAGGAGGCCCCAGTAGAGTCTAGTGCCGATTCTGTCCTGTTCAATTTTAAACCGAAGTGCAAACAAGCCCCAGTGCCCGGCGCTCCTGCCCAAATCAAATTGGTGCTATGATTTCTCTGCGGGCGGCGGGCGGCTTTCCGGAGAGGAAGGGGGAGGCTGGCATGGGGTGTGAGAGCCAGCAGGGATGAGGCCATTTGTCTGGGGCAGCCGGCTTGGCTGGCCGGGATCTTCCACCCAAATTAAATTTTAACCCAGCTCGTAAATCTTCCTCCAAGTCCCTCCCCTGCCAGTCCACAGTAGCTGCTGCGTGGCTGCACTGGGATCAGGGACTGTGCTGTCCCCTCATCCCTTGTGGCCACTGAGCCGAAGGGCCTGCCTGTCTCGGGGAGTGGGACAGTGGCCTAGAAACAGGCTCTGAGACTCACAGGTCACTGACTACAGGGGACAGCAAAGGACCTGGCCTGGCTGTCCAGAGTGGGAACCAGGTGATTGGTAGGAGCTGGGGTCCAGTGGGGCCTCTTCCCAGCAACTGAGGTCTCCTAATGTGTGTGTATATAGCTGCATATGGAGGCCAAGGTCCACCTTAGCCTCCTCAGGTGACATCCACATTCCTTGCCCTTTGAGACAGTCTCCCACTGGCTTGGGACTCGCCAATTAGGCTACCCTGACCAGCGAGAGCTGAGATCCTTTGGTCTCCACCGCGGTAACACCAGGATAAGAAACATGTGTGGCCACACCCTATTTTGCTTTGTTTTTCTAACGTAAGTTCTAGGATCAAACTCAGCTCCTCATGCTTGAGTGGCAAGCACTTTCTACTAAACCCAAGGTGTCCTAACTTCTCTGGTTTCCTCAGCAGTTCACATAGTTGGGGTACAGGGGGAGTGAGGTGAAGCCCTGGGAGCCATAGAAGCTGTCTCTGCTCTGGAGGAGTAACTTTGGGTCCCCTTCCTTTCCTGAAGATGATGAGTGACCTTGTGACCCCTCTGCTGGAGAAGAGCAGTGAAGGACTCCCCTGAATGCTAGGGTTGGGGGAGGGGCAACTCTGTCTCAGCCCTGTGACTGAGGTAGTGTGTGGGCCATGTGTACCCCAGGACTCAGCAATGCAAGCCCCCAGAGCCTGGGTCCTGTACAGAGCAAGAGTGAAGGTATGGAGGTGTACCAAGCCTGCTATCAGTCACACACATATTAATATACGCAGCCCCGAGGACCTTGTACATAGTGTGACCTCATGACTACAATCAGTTCGGAGAAAAGGACAGTCCCTGTGGTGTAGGCTTCTGCCACTTTGCTCTCCCACCCTCTCCTTCAGCTCTCTACTCTCCAGTGACAGTCTGCTGTCCTCAGGGTGAGGTCCAGCCTGCTTCCACACTGCCAGGCTCCCACACTGGGCTGCCACCAGCTCGGACTTTATCTCCTGCCCTGGGGCCTTTGCACATGCTGCTGCTATTGCATTTGGACTCCTGCTCCTGCCCCAGGGACGATGCAGTGTGTTCAGCCATGTTTAGGGCAGGGAGGGAGGTTATCACACCCAGGTCAGCCCAGGCGACTGGGAGTACAGGCAATGCTAACCCCTTTTCATTGCCCGAGCGCCCTGTGACTCCTGTGTGTGCACTAAGGACAGTGGCAAGAAGGAGTCACCAGCCCTGTCTGATGCTCAGGAGAGGTTACAATGTCCTTTTTTTAGCTGGTGATGTACAAACTGGAGATACCCACGCAGGGAGGCGACCCTTCCCCTGGCACCCACATCTCCTGCCGCCCCTGCCCCTGGCAGAGCTGCTCACAGACCCTCATGACTCTGAGCGCTTCCCACAGCTCTTCTTTCTTCCCACCTTCCCCTCACACCAACCCCACACAGGCAGCCTGGGCTGCCATAGTGATCTATACCTCAAATGTGGGTTTGTTGTTCTCTGCGGTGTGCAATTAACATCCCCACCAGTAAACGATGCAGCCACATTTCACCTGCACCCTAACATGGACCACAAAGGCATTAAAATAAATAATGGTGCAGTTAAGCAAGGCCTGGGATTTGCTGTCTGGCAGAGACACCTGCACCCCATGTGCCCCACAGCTGCCCCCCACATGCACTGTTGCTCCTCTGGGGTACCTGATGGTGCTGGGACGAGGTTCACCGGTATGCCTTCTGCTCTGCCACGCCCTGCCCCACCAGCCTGAGCTGTACTCCCATACCCTCGTGTACCTCAGGACTTCTGGTCAGGACAGCAAGTTAGGGCCCAGGCCAAAAGAGGAGACCCCAGCCTATATCTTGTCCTTAACTATAAAGATTGTATTCCCTGGGAGTTCAGGGGTACTGGTGGGGCTCGTACCTCCCATTATGTCCCCAGCACTCCCCCACTATCCTCTCATCAGCCTCCCATTCCCCCACCACCACGCCCCACCACGCCCCACCATGCCCCACCGTCTCTACTCCCATCCAGACCTCTAGGCTGGGACCAGAATCTCAGATGTGGCCTGTGGTGTCCTCCAGGCCTCTGAGGTCATGAAATGGACTCACTTGCTCTTGCTAACATCACTGTCTGCCCACCCCAGCCACTGCACAGAGCATGCCAGTGACTCCTCTGTCTGTCATTTGCTCTTCTTCCATGGGCTCAGTCACCCCCTCATGGTCCCACTCTGGACACCGGGACAGGGCTGTGGGGTGCAGACATCTAATTGACAGTGAGTAGCTGGAACCCCAGCCCAGGGCTGCCTGCTCTGTACTCTGGTAGTCTTCAGCCCCTGTTTCTGGAGATGGGAGAGGTAGAGAGAGGATGGCTTGGATCGAGTCAAGAGGGATGCTGGTGGCTTGGTTACAATGTGACAGTCCCTCAGGGATGGGAGGCCTGAGGACCGGGGCCAGCAGCATGTGCCCTCATGGTCCCCTCTCCCACCATCATCTCTTGCTCTGTCCTTTCCTCACTCCCTGGCCCTGGGGACTCTGTTACTCAGAAAGTGCTCGGCACAAATAAAGTTGAGCTGCCTAGGGACCAAGTGGCTCAGGTGAGTGGATAAAAAGTCACTGCCTCCCCCTGGGAGGGACCAGGCGGGTACCAGGGGAGCCGTAACCAGGAGATGGAGAGATGTGCGTCACTTCACAAGGCTCAGCTGCCAGGTGGGTCAATGAGGGGGTGGAGAGAGGGACAGTCTCAGGACAGAGGGACCTTGGGCACAGCTGTCCTGGGAGCTTCAGGTTGACCTCAACTTCAACTTCCCTTACTGGGCTTTCAACCATGACCCATCACAGACCTCCATGGCTGGCCAGTCCTGGCTGTGAGTACAGTTCCACCTGCCTCGCTCTGTTTTTTCCAGCGAGGTTGTGTGACCCAAGGCGAGACAAGTCACCAATCTGGGTCTGAGCTGCCTTGTTGATGAAATGCAGACAGTGGGACTTGAGTTTGATGTCCAGAACCCACATAACAAACAAACAAAAAATATAACAACAAAAACCAAACCAGCCCAATACCGAGGCGCTCGAGAGGCAGACAGGTGGACGGATCCCTAGAGAGGCAGACAGGTGGACAGATCCCTGGGGCTCACTGGCCAGGAGTCTAGTAAACCAGTGAGTTCCAGGTGGGGGCCGGAGAGATGGCTTAGCAGTTAAAGGCACTGGTTGTTCTTCCAGAGGACCCAGGTTCAACTCCCAGCAACCACGTGGGAGCTCACAACTGTCTGTAACTCCAGTTCTAGGAGATCTGACACCCTCTCACAGATATACATGCAGACTAAACACCAGTGCACATAAAAAGAAAAGGAGGATGACTCTTGAGGAATGACATCTACGATTGGCAGGCTTCGGGCAGGGCAGTGAGCTCCAGCCCCAGAGCATACACACTTCTCCAGGGTGGCCCCCCAAGTACTACACAGCCTGCCAGGTACCCTAGCCATGGGTTTCCCTATCTGTAACAGAGAAGTCACCAGCCTCTAAAACTGGACAGGCTTCAACATAGGCATACAGGGCAAGCTCCTCCCCTGGCACCTTTTTTAGTTTTTTGAAGCAAGGTCTCATGTAGCCTGGACTGGTCTTAAACTTGCTGTGGATGATCCTAAATTTCTGCTCCTCCTGCCTCCATGTCCAGGGTGCTGAAATTGTGGTTCCAGAGTGGGTGTGAGGCAAACACTAGGAGCTGAGCTGCACCCCCACGCCCCAGGGAGTGTATTAACGATTTAGTATCTCTTCCTAGGCAACAAAGGGAGAGACAACAGCATGCCTGGGGCCCAACAGTCCTGCTGCCCTCGCCCTCCTGGGGGCTGAGGCATCTTCCCGGCCTGACTTCCCACACTCCTGGGTCTCATGTCCCATACAGTTGAGTCTGGAGCCCAGGACAGGGGCTGAGAAAGTGCAAATCAAATCCAAGCTAGCATGCTGGCAGGTGGGACCTGAGCCCTCTCAGTGCTTTGGAAATGATCTGCACAGTGTTTTTCCTGTCTGGGAGCCTAATCGTCAGCAGTTATTTATTGTTGCGTTTCCTAGTGGGTAGGAAAGCCACAAATAAGTAAATCTGGGCAGCAGGGTACAATTATTGAGCCCAGCGCTTTATTTCCCAGCTCGTCTCCAGCCTGGCCCACGGCGGATCGATGGTAATTTATGACGAGGCCCGTGGGGGAGTGAAGGCGGCGGAATAACCACCTTGCCGCTCATCACCCAGCCTGGACAGCTGTGCCTGCTCACAGGTGGCTCGGGCACCAGGGACTGGGCAGGGAACATTGCTAGAGGTGGGGCGGCCAGCAGCCCAAGCACTGGGCAGGCCAGGCCTCATGCCTGGCCATCAAGCAGATCCCTGCTCTGTGGCGGCAGCATGACCAGACTGAAATAGGGATGAGGGGGACACCAATGAGTCCCCATCAAGTGGTTTGGGTTCATCTCGGGTAGGGTTGGCAGAAGCAGAGCCTGAGACAAAGATTAGCAACTGAGTTCTTGGAGAAAGCCCACAAGAGGAAGGAAGGTAGGCAAAGGACCAGGGTCAGTGCGCCAGGCCAGGGACTCAGCACCTCGGGACAGGGCAGTCTTAGGCCATTGGTCCTAGGCTGTAGATTGCTCCAAGGAGGATGAGGGGATGGGAATGAAATGGGGAGGTGGAACAAGAGATAGCTTCCTGTGCAACAGCAGCTACCGCACCTCGTGAGATGCTGCCAATCACAGTTCATAATTTAGATGCTGATTTTATCGTGGTCCACGGTCTGCCAGGTTCCTCGTCATTATAATTTCATTCTTCACTCTGGGGACGTTAGGATGCTAAACCAGGGCTTGGGGTGGGTAACCTGTTAGAGCTGGGGCAAAGCCTCCAGGGGCTGCTGACCCTGGGTGGGGCTGGGACTGGGGTCAGACTGCAGGATATTCAGCTACCTGCTTCAGGGACATGGCCTCCCCAGCACATGCTCCTAGGCTGGTACTGGTGGCTTGAATGTGGAGCCTGCTGGGCCTGCTTTGTAAACCTCTGTGACCCTGGACTAACGCTTTCATCACAGATAAGGAAACTAGTGTTCAGACACACCGATACGCATGCTCGTCTCAAGGAGCCCAGCAAGTGAAGTTGTTGGAGACTGCTCTCCTTCCCACAGCACCGCCTCCAAGGAAGGCAGCTGAGGCCTGGAGGAGCCAGTGATTTGGGGCTGACCCTTCATTCTACCAACTCTTTACAAGGACTGAGACCTCTCTCAGGGACCTCAAAAAGAAAAAGCCCTGAAGACTGTGGAACCACCTAGGTTCCCTTTGGGCATGCTCAGGTCACTTTAGGGATGGTGGGGGTCACTCTGCCTCCTGACACCAGCTCTATGTGGGGGGCCCAGAGGCACCATTTTCTGACCAGTGTTCATCAGAACCTAATTTGCAAACAGGCAAGGCGGCCTGCCCACTTACTCTAATTAACAAGAAACCCTCCTGGAGCCAACCCCCCTCCCCCCGCCCCCAAACAGCCATCCCAAGCCAGGTCCAACAGCATGCCCCAGAGTATTAAAAAGCCTACTGTCCTGGCTTGTGCCATCCTTGGCCTACATTAGGGGCTGGGTGGCCTCCTGGAGTGGCCCAGTAGGGTCTTGGGCCAGCATCCCAGAGATAGCTTTGGAAGGTCTCTCGTGGAGACCTCTTGTGTGTCTCTACTCACGAACACCTCCTGTTTGCTTGCCTTTCCCCTCTGCCTGGCTTTAAAAAAAAAAAAAAAACCCAGCAAGAAAAACCCCGCGCTGGGTAAAATCAGTATTCCGGTCAGGGCAGGGTTGGGGGTGGGGAGATGCAAACAGAATGTCAGGCTAAGCAAAGGAGCCGGGCCTGGTGGGGTGCTGGAGTGGGCAGGGTTGCTAACCCTGGCACAAAAGGCACGGGCCACGGGCTCTGGGTGGGCCACGGGCTCTGGGCTTCGTAGATGCTGTTGGGGGGTGGAGGCCAGAGTGGCTGGAGGGCCTGGCTTAGGATCCAGGACAGGGGGAGGAGAAAGGACAGCTGAAGACAGAGCCTGTGTCTGGCCAGAATGAGTGGCTTGCTGTGCCCCAGTCCAGCTCACGGACCCCATGTTCCCTTTCAGGCAGCCCTCCCTGTGAGTGTGCAGGCGCCTTTCTTGTGCTGGGCATGAGCTAGGGATGTGGAGGCAGGGATAAGCTGATCTTGCCACTGCTCGCCACTGGTGTGGGGACCACCTTGCTGGAACCAGGTCTTATTCGGCCTCTCCCAGAGCATTTTTTTTTGTTGTTGTTGTTTTGTTTTTTTGAGACAGGGTTTCTCTGAGTAGCTTTGCGCCTTTCCTGGAACTCACTTGGTAGCCCAGGCTGGCCTCGAACTCACAGAGATCCGCCTGGCTCTGCCTCCCGAGTGCTGGGAGTGCTGGGATTAAAGGCGTGCGCCACCACCGCCCGGCCAGAGCATGTTTTGAAGGCTGTGCCAGCCCTGGGGAGCTAACAGGTGTTACAAAGGCAGGGTCAGCTAGCAGCCGCTAACGAGGCAACTTCAGTTACCGTCTCTGCAGCAGCTTTTAATTGCTAATGTGCCCCGTGTATCTGCAGGCGCTGGGCCTGCAGCCTCTGCTGACTGAGGACAGACCTTCTGCAACTGGCCGCTAGGAAAGGCTGGTATTTCCCTCTGCCCTTGGAGTTCTTCTAGACAGGTCAGTCTTCTTCCAGGCCTAAGATACAGGGCTGACCATCCCATTCATTCTTCATCTCCGGGGGGCTCCTGCCCTGCATAGTGGCTGCACATCTTGGAGCCCGGAAGTAAGCAGCGCCCTTGTTGAGTCTGAGCACAGGGGAAGAAGGGAAGTTTGGAGCTCACTTCCCTCGGTGAACACAGTAAAGGAGGCCAGAAGCAAGGAAGGACCAGAGAAGGCTGCCTGAAAGGGACACTGACCAGCTGGACCTGAATGTCAGATTCCTGGAGTGCTTGGTGTGTGCCTGCCCATCTGTGTACCAGAGGAGGCCTGTGAACAACCTCAGGCCCTGCCCCTCAGGTTCACAATTTTTTTATTTTTTTTGAGACGGTGTATTCTTTACTAAATAGGCCTGGTTGGCTATGAGCAGTCATACCACACCTGGCTTTCTATGTGAGTTCTGGGATCAAACTCAGCTCCTCCGCTTGTATGGCAAACGCTTCTTTTCAAATTGACTAAAGGCTCCCCAGGCTCCCCCTTTTTCTGTGTTAGGGATGGAACCCAGGGCTTGATATACTAGGCAAGCACTTTACCCATATCTGCACTCTGCCATGGTAGCCTTTAGAGTCCCCCATCTAGTCTGGTTCAAGCAGATCCCTTCTATTCACAGTGCTTAGGTCTATATCCTCCCGAAGCCCAGCATTCAAGATCAACAGCGAGATCATTTGTAGGGCAGAAAGTGACTGGAGGAAGCCAAGCACAGAGGCCGGAGGCCTCTCCCTGCTGTACCTATCTATTGGAAGTCCCAGAGCCCTCCACTTGCCACCAAAACATAGCCTTGGCCAACCCTGGGGTCCATAGTGGGTCTGAGCCTAAAGCACATCCAAGGTCACAGGTGGTCAGGGGCCCAGTCATGGCTTGTAACCAAGTGTGTGACTCTAGGCTGCATGTTGAGAGGGGAGAAGGCTTGCAGCCGCCCGGCCCTGCTGCTCCAGGATCTGTGGTACCAGGGGCCTCATTAAGCTATAGCTGCAAAGAGGTTTGTTATTAACAAAAGCGTGTGGGGATCCTTTCCCTCCTTCCCTCTCTCCTTCAGGCAGGCTCCCAAATGAAAAGGGAACGCATAATGCAAGGCGGTAAGGAAGCCTGGAGGGAAGGCACTGCCTAGCGCAAAGAGGAAGCCGCATTTACCCTCTGGGGAGGCTGGCGCTGCCCGCATTTATAAAACACTCTCTCCTTCCCCTTCTTCCAGTTCAGCGGGTCTCTCAGGCTGTGGTTTAAGTCCTTTTGAAGTGTTACAACCACTTTCTCCTCTTTCAATTAACAACAAGAAAAGGAAGCTAATGGCTTCCTGAGCCTGGCTGTAAATATTAACAGAGTCTGGCCGCCTGGCCTGAGCCTGCTCCCAGCCTTCCCAGCCCAGAGTCAGCTTACAGGAAGGAAGGGCAGGCGGCTCCCAGCATGCGCATGATGATCCCCTGGCCCAGGCACCTCTGGCGTGGGGGGATGGCGAGAGGGGATGGCGAGGGGGCGCATGTGGAGGGGGGGGGTTACTTGTCCCTGGGAGATGGCCCAGCAGGCAGGAATCTGGAGGCCACACCTGGGTAACTTGGGTGACCACAGGTGCGTGGCCTGGAGTCCCTGGAGTCCCCAGCTTGTGGCTTTGAGTGAAGTTGGTGGCATATCTGAGGAGGACTGTCTGTTTAGCTGTTTGAGTATTTGAGTGTTTTCTTTTTTTTTCTTTTTTATAAACATTTTTATTTTGGAGACAGGATCTCATGTAGCCTAGGATGGCATCAAACTCACTGTGTATCTAAGGCTGGGCCTTGAACTTCTGATCCTCCTACCTCTACCTCCTGAGAGTTGGGAGCAGCTGGAATAGGGGCTAGCAGACCCTAGGATCCATCCAGCAGAGGAGACCTGGGATCCCTGTGACCCCGTCAGCTTTCCCCTGGGACCACCCACCATGTACCCATGAGCCACTGAGACACAGGACCAGTAAAGCAATGCTTCAGAGTCCACTGGGGGCCGGGAGATGCTCAGCCAGTGCTTGCCACACAAGCATGAGGTCCTCAGCTTGGGCCCCAGCAGGTCAGCAGTGTGCCCCCTTAATCCCAGGGCTGGGGAGATGGAGACTGACCTAGTGGGTGAAGTTCTAGAGCCAAATGAGAAACCCCATCCCCAGAACTAAGGTGGATAGCTTCTGAGGAGTGACTCCTAAAGCTGACCTCTGCCCCCCACCACATGCACACACATACACCCTCACACCCCTGCACATGTCCATATACCTGCACACAAATGAAAAGAGCTACAGTGTGTGAGGCCAGGCATGGTGGTACCCGCCTGTAATCTCAGCACTGGGGAGGCAGAGGCAGGAGGATCAGTGCAAGGCCTGGACTACATCGTGAGATCCTACATCAAAAAACAAAAAGCCACCAAAAGTGTACACACACACACACACACAAACTATAGAGTCTATCGCCTGGCCTGTGGGACATGTGAGAGTGCTCAGAGATGGAGGTAGGGGCAGGCAGGGAGCAGGGAGTCTAAGGGGCCAGTTGAGGGCACCATAGTGGGGTAGACAGGGTCAAGAAGCCACTAATATTGCTGGCAAAAGTAGGCCAATTTCCTGAAACAGAGGTTCTGACCTTAGCTACTGGCACCAGGCTCATCATCACGGCTCCCCAGGCCTGTCAAGGCCTTCCTGGGTATGGGGTCAGCAAAGCCTACTGAGTAGGGAGGGCCTGGCCAGCAAGGGAAGCCTCCTAACTGGGCATCGGTAGACAGAGGGCTAGCAGCTCCCCATTGGCCAGGGACTGCCACTCCAGCCCCATCCTTTGGTTTAGAACCACTGCTCCTGGGAGTGGCAGTGGAGCAGGCCAGGCCAGGGCCTCCATGACCCACTCCCAGGTTAACGGTCCCAGCCACCCTGGCAGACTCTCCTCTCAGACAGCCATCTGTCCCTCCAATAGTCCAGATGGGTGCCAGCCACCCTTGGCCCACTCACAGCTCTGCAGCCCAGGAGCTCCAGTGCCCTTGCTCAGGTTTCAAAGTCACAGACCCACTCTGGGCAGCCAGGGCCTCTTTGGGCCCCCCTGCTCTTGTCTCCCCACTGCCCGAGCGATGCCAGTCTCTCCTGGCGGTAGCTCTGATCACTTCTACTGCTTGGCTACGTTGGGAGACCAGCATCCTAGAAATCTGGGGCCTCTTTCTCCCTAGCTCTGGCACTTGTAGAAGCAGGACCCTGCAAGAGAGGATGTAACCTTTGCAGGGCAGGTGGCATCTGTTCCTCCCAGCCCCAGGGAATAAAGTCACAGGCCACCTGTGACCACAGCTGCCCACACATGAAGGGAGAGGCATCTGTGGCAGAGGTCCTGCATTTATCTCCAGAGTAGTGCTGTCCCACGCAGCATCCAAAGAATGACACTTGAGGTCGTCATCTGGCCTACACACACGTGCACATACATACAGCCACACACACATGCACCTCTGGGATTCCACTCCTGCTGGCCTCCCTGCTCTGGTTGTGTCTGTCTTTACAGGCAGGGACTGGCAGTGGTCCGGTGTAGGGATTCCCACAGGCACCCGTGACCTGGCTGGCACACACATTCCAGTCCCTTAAAATCCGCCTTTTGGCACACACATTCCAGTCCCTTAAAATCCGCCTTTTGTCGGGAGGCAGTCAGCTTAGCAGAGTGCAGGCCAGGAGGGTTCACACTGCCTAAGCAGACCCCACCCATTCTCACCCCGCTGCTCCTCCAGGGACCCGCTGGGTGTAGCCCTGCTTCCAGCGCAGGAGAAGGAGGTGGGCTCCCAGCTGCCCCACCACAGCATCTGGAGCCCATGCTGTGCGCGCCCTCTGCCAGGGACTGCCAAGAGCTGAGGCTCTGAGGAACCACCTAGGACACTGGCCCTCTAAGGTGCTCCCGAGAGCACCCAGCTGCTCTCCAGCAAGGAAAATGGTTGGCACCCACTGAGTACCAGGCATGTCTTCAGGGAGCAGAACCTGGAGGCTTCCTGAGTCAACTCCTTCCCTGTGACCCTGCTGCTTACTGTCCCCAGCCCAGTCCCTCACTCCTATATCTCCAGTTTTCCACACACAAAAGAGTGTTTGCCTAGATTGCAAGTGGGGTCATGTTCTTCCCTGCCTGCACACTCCCAGCAGGCTCCGTGTGGCTCTTGGTATGAAGGCCCGTCCCCTCAGCACACCCATCACGGTTCTCTACCCCTCCCCCCTTCAGCCACTGCCGTCCATTGTCCCAGAGCTTTGCGCTCAGCTCTCTGGGGGTGCAAGTCCCCCACTCTGAGCCTTTGCACATGCTGTTCCCTCTGCCTCCGTTACTCTTCCTACCCAGCTCTCAACTGTGCTGACCTTCTTCTAAGAGCAGTTTAGCCCCCTTTCTGGCCTGTGGCTCTAGCTGCGGCCTCCACCCCATCACTCCACCCCATCACTGTGGTGGCTCCAGCAGCATAAAGGGAGTGACCACCCTCAGTGATGAAGGAGAAGGGGGCAGGCCCCGTGTCTGGCCATCCTCGGGGGCAGTAAGCAGCCTCGGAACAAAGTCTGTTTGATCACAGCCCCTTCATCTAGAAAAGCAGGATACAGATGTTGCCTGCAGCCTGTAGTCCGAGGGAAAGCAAATCCCACTTTCCCAGCTCACTCCATCTCCAGCCTGCTGGCTGTGATGGGAACTCTGCCCTCTGAGCTACAGGGCAGCTCTGCCCAAGGAGGGGGCAATGTGTTTTCATTTCAAATGTGATTGGCTAAATGGCTAGCCACAGAGCCCACCTGGGTTTGCAGAGCACACACCAGGCATCTGATTAATACCACACACATGAAACTCCATCCCTAAGAGCCAGAGGTTGAAGCAAAACAGGCGGGCTAATTGCTAATACAGGAATTAATATCAGCAAGCATAGATCTGGAAGGCAGCATGAACAGTAAAGCTAAATCCGGCAGCAAGCCCTGAGGGACAGAAGTGGGCTGCACTGCCACCAAGTTCTCATGTACTGTCACGGGAGCTTGAAGGATGCCATAATTATAGGACAGAGAGATCTTCCCCAAGAAGCCCCCCACCCCACCCCACCCCAGAACTCATCGCTTTCCCTCTAGGCTGGACCTGATGTGTGTCTCACATTGTAGTATCTGCTAGCTGCTGGCTTCCCCACGAGGCTGAGACTTCCTATAGAACTGGGCTCCTCTGGTCCCCAGTGCACTGTACAGTGCCTAGAGCATGATGGACTGAGCTTGCTAGGTGAGATAGATGGATTGTTGAATGGATTCTAGGGATAGATAGTTGAAGAGATGGATGGAAGGAAAGTGGATGGTTGGATGGATGCATACATGGATGGATGGATGCTTGGATAGATGAGTGGGTAGGTGGGTAGATGAGATGGAGGACAGATGGTTGGATAATTGGAAGGTTGAATGGATGGAAAAAATAGAGAGATTGAAGGCATGAGAAGGCCTTGGGAGGAACCCAGGACCTGGAGGTGCTGTGCTTGCCCAGTGGCACAGTCCTGCTTCACTGGGTCTTGGCATGGTGTGGGGAGAAGGAGACTGGGCTAGAATTTGGAGCCCTGGCTCTCCTGAAGATTGAATAATTTTGTAAAGCCCTTCCCCACCTTCTCAGCCTGTGTGATGGGCTGTTCGTCCCTCTCTGACCCTCCAGCCTGGCCAGGCTTAAGGGAAATGGTAACATATAACAGATACCAGGAACGGACAGAGGGCCTGGCTCCCTGCAAGACACTGGTGTGAACGGGTCCATCAGGCCAAGCTGCAAAGGCAGCGTGGAGCTGGGGACCCAGCCCTTGGGAGAGGTTGAATGGATTAGGGGGGTAGATGGTTCTCTTCTTTCTTTTGCCGATACTTTTACTAGAGTTGTTGTTGGTAACAAAAGGAACCGTGTGTGACGAAGAGCTGACAGATGGAAGCTTTTCCTCAGTAGACTTTAAACAGGTTTCCTGGTACAGAGACTAGACCAGAGTGTGGACACAGAGAAGGTCCAGGAGAGAGGTACAGCTGAGATGCCCTGTGGGGCTAAGGAGAGCCCCCATTCCTGGCCTCTTAGGGCCCGACAGATTCCTTGGTTACCCCATGTGAAAGCATAGACAGTAACTGCAGGGGCATGGCTTCTTTCAGTCTAGCAGGGCTCTGGGGCAGGTGCTTGCCAGTGGGCACATTTACACATTTCTTCCAGGCCACGTGGTGCAGTGGCAGCAGGTGGCTACTACTGGCCATAATTAAGCATCCACAAGTGGGAGGAGCCACAACACTACCCAGGGCTCACACTGCCAGGCTGGCTTGGAAAGCCAGTACATGTCCCAGACACCTGAGAGGCCCCTCCAGAAAGGAGACCCTAGCTGAACCCTCTGTCCGCACACTAGAGGTCTAAGGACTCAGGGAAAGCAGCAGAGAGGGTGGAGCAACAAGGAAGGACCAGGAGAGCCTCACTCAGACTCTTGGTTTTTCTGGTGAGAAAGCAGAATGAGGAGTATGTGGGTGCATTAATTAAATACCTACTGTGTGCACGGCACTGAGCCGGGCACTGTAGTATCCAGCCTTCATATTCTCCAATTGTACCCTGTGACATCACTGCCGTTATAACTGTGGGACCACATGTTCAGAGGGAGGGTGCCTAATGCAGGGAGGGAGGGAGGGATGGCATGAGGATTCTCACAGGAGCAGGGGAGGGTGTGGAAAGGCCCACATATGTCACATGTGTGCACTATTACAAATGTGTATATGTGCACATTCCTGTCAATCTCTGTGTACTCTCATGTCCATGTGTAAATGTGTGTTCATGTGTACACATGCATGCCTGTGGAAGTGTGTTTTATGCATTCCTGGGCACACATGTGTGAACATCTTGATCATGTATTTATCTATATGTTCCATGTGTTCATTTTTGCACATATGCATGGATTTAAATGTGTGCAGGGATGCATATATGTGTTTGTATGTGTACACTTCTGTTTTCATGTTTGCCTAGTTTTACGCATGTGACATATTTGTTCACATGCTTACACAGATGTCACTGTATGAATTAGTCTCATCGGGGACAGTGGGACTGTGGGAGGTAGGGACTGCAGTGGTAAGCCAGGCTGGCTAGGACCTAAGGATGGTAGGCCAGCACTCACTAGCTCCTGAGAGCTGGAGGAGCCCGAGTCAGGCACACAACCAGTGGGTGAATCTGCCTTCTTCCTGGGCCCGTGATTTCAAAAGCAGAACTCTGGTTTGTGTCTTTCGTGGAGAGGCAGTTGGGGTTCAGGCTCCAAGGACACAGCTCCCATTCTGTGTGTGTGCGGTGGTCTAGCTGCCCGCTCCCACCCCCAGAAGTATAAAACAATTTCCTTGGCCTGTCCAGGAAGGCAGATGACCTCACTGGACTCTTTCCATCTCTCGCTTTCATAGAGAAATTACAGTTTATAATTGGATGAAATCACACGGGTGGTAATAGCAATAATGGCTTAGGCTGCAGCTACCACTGCCCCCTCTGCCGGAACAGGCTTATCTTCCTTCCTGTCCAACCTGCCTGGGACACCTGCCTCTTGGCACCTGCACCCCTGACTGGCCCTGGCTACTCTGAGTTTGTGTCTGCCTCCTGGGAAAGGTTCCAGGGAGTGCCCTTTAATCCATCATTCCTTCATACACCGACCACATACTTTATTCTTCCCATGTGTTCTCTGTGGGCTACAGCCATGGACAGCCACCTCTGCTCAGCACACAGACTTATTAAATATGCACCCTAGATGCTGGAGCAGGCCTTGAACCAGCCACCTTTGGTCCTACAAAGGAAAGTACCTAGATGCAGCTGAGCCTACCCAGAGCCTCAGTTGTCATTAAAGCTCCTTTCCAAAGAGGGCCACCTGCAGGGGAGCAGATGCCCAAGTTGGGCCTTCTTGGCTGGCTGCTAACAGAGGGAGGGGACAGCTTTGCTCTGTTTTGTATTCCTAGGGACAGCCTGCAGTGCCCAGGTCCCTACAGCAGGAAGGGCAGCCGGGTGTGGAAGGCTGGCCCCACAGGAGACAGCCAGCTGAAGCAGGGAGGTCAGGGACACTGGAGACCCAACTTCATGGACCCCTGGTGAGCCAGAGAAGTTAGGTTGTTTTGGAAGTCAAGGCCAGGATGGCCCAGTTGGAGCCTTCAAATGACATTTAATTAAGAGAAGCATGTGCTGGGGAAATGGAAGCTGCCCCAGGCTTGGTGTGTGGCTGGACAAGGCCAGGAGCTCCCAAGCTTTTTCTTTTTTGTTAATTATTACACTTATTTAGTTAGTTAGTGTGTGTGGTCAGAGAAGGACGGTGAGAGTCAGTTCTCTCCTCCTACCATGTGAGCTCCCAGGGTCTTCAGGCCTGGTGCTAGGTGTCTTCACCCACTAAGCCATAGTGCCAAGCCTCCGGACTTCATTTTTCTCTGCCCAGTCCTTGCAGGTAGTTACAAGGGAGGGTTCTGCATATTACTTGGATTTAAAAAGTGATAAGTGGTGGGGACAGTAATCTCAGACCCTCGCCAGGCTTGGAGGGAAGTGGTATTTGTTCAAGGAAGGGGAGCGAGGGATGCGGCTCAGCAGTAGAGCGCTTGCAGAGAAACCCTATATTGGAAAAACAGCAAACAAACCCAGAGACTGGGAAGCTGGTGAGAACGAGGGGGTGTGGCCATGGCTGCCTGGAGTACTCCTCCCTGGGGCTCTTGACTTCCTCGGATTTGATTGCTGGTGTTGCCTTTGGCAGGTGAAGAAGCTGGGAGAAGGTGAGAAGGCCTCACTCTTGACAGCCGTGCCCAGGGGCTGAAGCAGGAATAACCCACCCTCCTGCCTCACCCATTCCAGAAACTTCTCTACAAACAGAAGCAGCCAAGCAGACCAGCCCCTGCCCCCCAAAGTGGCTTCCCAAAGCGGGGCACACGGGCCTGACAGCTCAGCAGTGCGAGGCGGGCGACGTGGCCTCAGCCTGTGGTGAACATCTGAACTCCGCCGAGGGGTAGCAGACCCACCCCCACAGATGCGGCCTGAGTGGCAGGAATACTGATTCTTTGGAGAGTGGCTCCTCTCAGCTCTGTCACGCAAGAGCACTCTCTGCACTGAGCCATTCTGCCAAGTGACTTAAAGGGATTTTAAAAAGAAGAAAGAAAGAAAGAAAGGAAAAAAACCCTGGTCAAGAAAAAGGGGGTAACAGCCCCACAGAGGCATTTCAGAAGAGGTGCGGCCTGTGGACAAAGGACCAAAGTTACAAAGAGCTGAGGTGGAAGTGGTGGCCAGTGAAAGGCCACACTCCCCGGGGGCTGACATTGAGCTGTAGGGCATGCCCTGCTCAGGAGTCCCCGGGGGTGCACACAGAACACACACCCCTCACTCCAGAGAGCCAAGTCGGCAGTGCCCGTGGCCTAGGGTGCCAAAGATGCCGCTTGGGGCCCGCAGCCACATCTGAGGCCTGGCCACAGGAAGACGTCACGACCTCCTTACTCTCTGTGTGCCTCGTGGCTCCTGCTGCCCCAGAGCTGCAGGCTGTGGTTAAGTACTTCTGGGTCTGTTGGTGACATGGGGCCAGGGATGTGAGCGTGGCCTGGAATTCTGAAGCGGTGACCCCAGTGGGACCCAGTGGCTCCAGGGAGCAGCAGCAGAGGAGGTAAGGGTCTGGGGCGGGGCGGGGGGGGGGTGAGGAAGGGTTCCTGGTGGCCCAGAAGGGTGACAAGAGTCTTTTTCCACCTGGAGGTGCATGGGAGGGGCACCTGAGTCCTGCCCTCTGGACCCCCACCCCATGGGAGGCCTCTGCTTGCTGGGGTAGGGATCACCTGCAGGGCTCTGACAGGTGTACAGGAGGGGACCACTTGGGAGCGAGCCACAGCGAGAGGGTTTCCTCCTCCTGGGCCTGGCCACCTGCTCTGTACAAATGGGACAACCATGAGGCCTTGCGATGGGTTGGGCAAGAGCTTAGGGGACCAAGGCCATCAGCCTTGATACCTGCTACCCTTGAACTAGCAAGAATCCCAAGATCTCTCCTGTTTGGACCGGCCCTGCTCTGGTCTGAGAGAGCCGTGGTGGGGCTGATCAGGAGCCACCACCCGGCATCATCTGCACTGACCTCCAGGACAGCCCTTTTGTTGGTTAGAGGGAAGAGACAGGTCCAGAGAGGTGGACTGAGTGCCCCAAGGCCACACAGCAGGTGGCTGGCTGGGCCAGCTCCTCCTGGGCTCCAAGAGGGGAGGGGTAGAACCTCTGCAAACAGTAATCCCAGCCACCTCAGAACCCCTCAGCGCCCTGGGCAGGGCAGGGAAGCCCCAATTCATTACTAAGATGGAAAATGACACTTCCCCACACTCTGCCCCAAGAGAGGACCTGATTTATGACTGCGCCAGGGCCTGGGACATCCGTCAGAGCCGTGCGCTGCGTACGCCGTCTGCGGGGGCATTAATAGCCGTGTTATTAGCCACTGGCGTGAAGGATGCCCTGCGGATGGGCTATTTGCTGTTATTTATTATAAAGGCGCGACAACCTAGCAGCAGGGCCGCGAGCACACAGCTGGGCCCCGCCTGCCTATGGTTCTCCTCTCTGCATCTTCAACTTCCTCCCAGCCCCTAGGAGGAGCTAGGGGATAATTCCTGAGGCCAGGCCAAACCAGAGGGGAGCAGCAACCACCTCCTGTCGATCCTGGTGCTCAAAGCACTGATGGAAAATCTGCTCAGCCGGCTTTGTGCAGCCTCACGGTACCCAGAGGTGGAGAAACGCAAAGGAACACTCTGGGCTTTGGGGGCAGAGGTGCCTGTGATGGGCCTGGGGGTTCTGGCTGAGAGTGGTGTAAAGGAAGGCAGGTCCCCTCCTTGAGTGTGCCTCTCCTCTGTACACATGGGCTAGAGCCAGAAACAAGGCCAGCTACTCCCGAGAGACCCCCTAGACTCCTAAGAAGAGCCCATAGACTGGTGGCTGGCAAGAGGTGCTGGTGAACTGGGGCATGTCCCATCACCTGCTCTTACAAACCTGTGGGGAAGGGGTTGAGAGTTCAGACAGACCTTGGAGAGACTGCTCGAAGGCTGTCACTGACCTATCCCTGCACATCTGTAAGAGGCAGATCGATGGGCTCCGAGTCCTCTTCCTCCCACTCGCAGGGTTCTGTCGGCGTTCTGCGCCCGCGTGCATTCATGCCATGGGCACACTCATGGAGATGTGCCCGTAGCTGCACAGTGCCAAGCTGGCCGCCAAGCCGGGGCACACCCAGGCCTTCTTGGGCCTGCTTCTCCAGAGCAGCTGAATTTGAGGAGCTCTGGACAGCAAGTCTGAGGCCTGGGTGGGTGGCCAGCTCTTCATAGTTCAGACAGGACTTTTTGTCTCTCAGGATTGCTATAATGAGGACACCCAGGCCATCATGGCCTCTGGGGTGGTACTGATGGGAAGGTCTCACCTCCGCCCTTTCTCCAGCTGCCTAGTTCTGGGCTTTAGAGTGTAGATCTGTCTCGTTTATTCAAGATGTGGGCTGGGGAGATAGCTCCATCAGTGAAGTGCCTGGGTCTCCAGTGCCCACATAAAAGCCAGGCACGATGGTACACATCTGTAGCCCTAGCACTGGAGGTGGGCGCAGAAACAGGCGGATCTCTGGAGATCCCTGGCCGGCCAGCCTAGCCAGTCAGTGAGCTCTGAATTCTGCGAGAGACCTGTCTCAAAAGATAAGGTGGAGAGCGATAAATACATCCCATGGCAACCTCTGGCCCTCACATACACACAGACACAAAGTATGTTTACCCTCTCTGGGCCAGGCTCATTGCTGGGCACAGGATAGGCCACGCCCTAGAAGTTTAGGTCCAGTGGGAAGAGCCAGACACATAATGGATGTCCAGGAAACTGGAGGTCACAAATAGGAATCCTCATTCAGAGCAGGGCCGATTGACTGCCTGCTTCTGAGAGGCCCCAGCCTCCATGCCTGCCTGGGATTCATTCCAATCAGCACTTCCTACACACCTGCTCCTCTCTTCCCCTGCAGCAGTCCAGGCTCCCGCAGGAAACCGAGAAGTTCAGCAGCAAAGATCCCGGACCCAGCCCCAGTCTTGAGGACTGTCACTGACTGCCACTTGCCCTGCTGGTGCTGTCCCTTCTCCTCATTCTCCCACCCACTGGCACTAAATCTGCCTCTTTTTTTTTTTTTCCTTCCCCAAAGGAATTAAGTCTCAGTGGAGGCAGCTTTACTCCAAAGGGACCCAGGTGGCAGTATCAGGTGGAGGACCGTTTCATTAAGAGATGCTGAGAGAGAAAGAAGCAAAATTACATGTGTCTCCTTTCATCTCCCTCCCCCTTCCTGGCCCTGCATAGTTTAATATCGAATACTGCTATCAATATAATTAACCTCCTAAGACACAATTTGAAAGTCTTGTTTTTTAAAGCGATTCACTTTCTCTGAAGCCACGGAGGACATCCTGCTGCCCGGCCCCACCCAGCGGCCCACGCGCTTAGGTGAACTCAAAGTTCATTTCTGGTGGATTTGCATACCTGTCTGCAATTACTGCCAGTGATAACAGCTGATACATAATGCATGCAGCATGAAATTAGAAAAATAATTAACTTTAGATTTGAAAAGAATCCCCGCCCCCCAACTCTCCAGGCATTACGAATGCTGAGTGCTACCACTGGACAAGGACTGGGGGACTAAGCTGTTTGGGGTGATGGGTGAGACTGGTTGGCACCCCAGAGCAGCCCAAACTAGAGAATGCTAGAGAGTCAGGGTGTGCAGAAGGTGCTCCCATGGCGTGTGCTGGAACAAGCTTCAAGTTCCTGGGCCTCATCTGTAACTTACCAGTGAAATAATGTGGCTAATGAAGTGACCCATCTCTCTCTGTGACCAAGGAGTGCTCAGCCAAGCTGAAAGTAGCCTATTTTATCCTCACAAGACCCCAAGGAAGTAGACTTGGTCCCATTTCCCAGACGAAGCCCTAAAGCCTGAAGCTACCCCTCTGCATGGGCCAAGACTGAAAGAAGGCAAGTCTTCTAAGGAGAGAGGCTGCCTGGGAGGCCTCCTCCCTCAGTCTTGTTTGCAGCTAAGTCCCAAAAGTTGCTGCTAACTACTGGATGAGAAACTGAGGGCCCTTTGTTAGTTTTTGACAGAGATAGAAGCAGCCCCAGCAGGGTAGGGCAGGGTAAGTGCCAATCACTGCACCTCACTCAGCCTTCTCCCTGGGGGGGCTGAATGCTGCTCCTAGCTTAATCTGCCTCAGCACCAGGCTCGGCCTTTTGGAAGGACCTGAAAGCCTCAGAAGATTTAGGGGAGTCACAGTGAATTCCAGGAGGGGAAGAGACACCACCAGAGGCCCCAATTTGAGGATGGAGGAGGAGAACATGGAAGATCTGGGGTCCACAAGGGCAGTCTCCATTATTCAGCTTCAGGAAACTTACATCCACATGAGTACATGCATTTGCCCTCTCCACAGGCATGCTATGAGTACATGCATTTGCCCTCTCCACAGGCATGCTATGATCACAGGTCACCCTCCTCCTAATAGCACTGTCTGGAGCCCCATCCCTTACCCCAACCATGGGGGTGGGGAGACGCACAACAAGGCTTGGGTCAGTAGCATTATGGCATACGACACTAAGTTCCCTTGCTGGCTTGGGAAGTACCAGGGATGAACTCTGTAAGTAGGAAATGGCATCATTAAGTTCCATGGCAGCCACAAGGCCTGAGCCAGTGTCCCCAGAAAGACCAGGCTGTGGCCACAGGGCTTTGGCATCAGGAGCACAGCTTGCCCCTCCCAGGTCTGTGGGAGCAATAGGAGGAGAGGGCTGCCTGAGGACATTCAGCCAGTCTGATCACAGGACAGACACCCTGAGCCCAGCTTCCAAGATGAGAAGCATACTTGGGAACACGGGGCAAAACGGGGTGGCTTCTCCCTCAGGTCCAACCAGGCCTTCTTCCCAGAAAAGTGGGGTTCTCAGCAGCACATAGCAGAGGAAACAGACCCAGGGGGTATCTCCCAAGGCAGGGGTTAGGGCTTGGAAGGCCATGGGGTTCCAGTCTGTGAGCCTCTGGCCTTTCTACAGTCTTCCTTCTTGGGGCTGGGGCCATCTGGACTTCTGTTTCTTTTCTTTCTTTCTTTTTTTGGTTTTTCGAGACAGGGTTTCTCTGTTGCTTTGGAGCCTGTCCTAGAACTCACTCTGTAGACCAGACTGGCCTCGAACTCAGAGAGATCCGCCTGCTTCTGCCTCCCGAGTGCTGGGATTACAGGTGTACACCACCACTGCCTGACATTTCTTTCTTTTTTTCTTTCTTTTTTTTAAAAATTATTTATTTATTTGTAATGTACACAGAAGAGGGTGCCAGATCTCATTACAGATGGTAGTGAGTCACCATGTGGGTGCTGGGAATTGAACTCAGGACCTCTGGAAGAATAGTCAGTGCTCTTAACCTCTGAGCCATCTCTCCAGCCCCTGACATTTGTTTCTAATGGGAGCTGAGACCATGCCTGATACTCAGCATCAGGATGTTACTCACCCCCTCTAGGGAACTGTCTTCATTGACAAACAAAAAGAGGAGCTTGGCTAGGAGGCAGGGGTGGTCTGCCCAGTCTTCCATCGTCTCCCAGACTGACTTCCTTTAAGAATGTGCCCAGTCAGCTCAGTCCCTCCCCCTTTGCCCGTGTCCCCTCAAAGGCCATAAAATAACTGCCATCCCCCATACTATGTCCATGCCCGGTCTTGGATCTGTAGCTGCCCCTGCATGTGGTCTCAGCCAGTTTCCCTCACAGGAGTGGGGACACATCGGTGCAGGCACTGGACAGCCACAGGTGTACAGCTAGGAGTTGAATTTCCCTAGCTGGTGGCGGTACACAGACGCTGCTTAGACGCCTTTGCCAGGTACAGTGGAAGCAGAGCTGGACTCTGGAGGATCAGGGTCAGAGAGCTTCCAGGAGGAGGTGGTACAGCTGAGGCCTGTGGGCAGAGTGCATGCTGGCCTGTGAGGCTGAAGGCCAGCCCACACTGGGATCAGAGTGGCAGGACCAACCTGTGTAAAGGCCCTGGGGAAGCGGGACAGTGTGTGCAGTGTGTCAGAATGCTAAGGGCCCTGGGATTTTGCAAGCTGAGCTGCAGCCCAACCCTGTCTCCCTCTCTAGGGCTGATATTTGTCCATAGCTGGAAGGGGGAGCAAGCACAGTAGACACAGTGGACACAGGGCATGAAGAAGAGGCACAGAAGGGCAGTTAACACAGGCTATCCCTATGTATACGGAGGAGGTGGGTAGCCTCGGGGACATGGGCCACACTTAGGAAGGACATTCTGCATGTGGGGCACTCTGCACACAAAATCTCACATTACCTTAAATTCTCACGTAAGGGCAACTGTCAACCACATACATAGACAGGAAGCTGGAGCCAAGAGAGGACATACCGTCTACTGAAATCACATCCCCTGGAAGTGGTACGGGCAGGTATGAGCCCATGGCACTCTGTCCTGGCCATTGGCAGAAGCCAGTAATTGCCCCAGGTCCCCCTCAGGGCCCCCTCAGGCCCCTCAGCCAAGGGAGGTCACCGGCCTGAACTGTCTCTCTGCACCCCTCCAGTGGAGCGTCCAGATCCTGCTGTCCATCACAGAGCTGTCGGGCTGTAACTCATACCGCACTCATCTGTGTGATCCCCACAATGACGACCAGTGATCCCGTAAAAGATGGGCAATTTACCAGGTTTAATTTGATGGCCACATAAACTATCAAACACAACAAGGGAATGAGAAGGCCACCAGGTGTCTGGGCAGTTTAACGGCTCCTCTAGAGAGGCTGCGGTCTCCCTCCCCAGCTGGGTCTGTCCTGTTCCTGAAACTCCTGGGGCTGAGACTGGTGTTGGCCTTGGGGAAGCAAGGTGGCCAGGGACGCTTGGGCAAGATGGATGGGCAGCAGATAGGGGAGTGGAAAGGCCTTGGGTCCCTGCCTCCCACTGCTGCTCTATTATCCATCAAACATCTCTGAGAGGTGCAATTTAGACTCTATTATGATGCAGAGTCTCGGGAGGCTGGGGACTGTGGCCATGAGCTCAACGGGAGGAGAACAGATGTCCGTGCCAGAGACTGTGGTGGCAGCCTTGGCTTTGGCCTTAACACGTCTGGCTTAGCTCAGGGCACTGGCCCAGAACAGCCAAGGGCAGAGG
>CABHPR010139198.1:242-28278 GCA_902168415.1 Peromyscus melanophrys | reverse complement strand
TTTTTTTTTTTTTAGTTTAACAGACTGTGATTGATTAAGGAAAACTGGCAAGCTCCAAATAAACAGAGAGAAAAACAAATGAAAAATGTGAAGTCTGATACTGATATTCAAGCAGCAAGACTGTAGATTAAGTAAAAAGAATTATTTGTATCAGTGTCCAGAAAGCATCCTTCCTTGTTTTATACATAGGTTGAATATGATAATAAAAGCATTGGGAGTTCTCACTGGTGAACCTATTAAGATTTATAAAACATAGGGAAAAGACTAAGTCATAGAACAAAAATACATACATTTTATATGTTCTCTTCTTTTGAGCCAGTCAAACTTCTCTACAATTTATGATAGTTAAGATAGAACAATGATTTCAGAAAAGTTCTCCATCAGCTCTCTTCTCTGCTCCGTGTATTTTCATGGTCATGAATTTCATGCAGAAGTGCTTTTTAAGAACTAAGTTCTTTTAGAAGTTTCTAGCAACCAAAATGACCCCAAGACTCTTGCCGATTTAACCAAGTTTTGCTTTTAGTCAGAGTTTGCTTTTTCTGTTTTCTACTCTGTTGGATAAAGCCATAACATAGAAGCATTTGCACACATATTCTGTCAGTCCAGACTCTCCAGACATTGGCTTTCATTCCTAGATACTGGATTTAGGGCACAGCCGGGGAATTATTGTACTGAGCCAACAATGACACGGCTAATGTACACATCAACTCACAGTACCTTTAGTTACTTTCAGAAGTGCTGCATAATATCAAGTCAGTCAGAGTTTCCACATGAATGGGAGAGCGGCCCCCAGGCCCAGCCCTTGGTGGGAGATTATTAACAGCGATGATTTTGGAGGGATGTTACTCCCTTTAGAGGCATGGCTGCTATCAGGTTATCCATGCCACAGCTGATGGCTCCATACTCATGAGCATATGAGTAAAGCTAATTAGACTTGAAGATTATTAATTAAAATAAAACCAGGTCATGAATTTGAGAAGGAGTATGGGGGGGGCACTAGGGAAGTTGAAGGGAGGTATTGATGGATATAATCAAAATACATAGGACAATATAAAAAATTCCAAAGAACAAATTTTATATATATATATATATATATATATATATATATATATATATATATATATATACACATATACATATATATCCAGTATTCATGACTGTTCCTCTTGTAATACAATTTAGGCAAAGCTAGGAGGAAAAAGTTCTAGTCTATAGTAATACAAATATGACCCAACTGTAGAGTGAAACTCGAAATCTATGTGAACTTTTAGGTGAAAACAAGATAAAATAAAATTGCTCAGGTCAGTAATAGGTAAGGACTTACTGTTAGACATATTTTGATTAAAAGTCTAAGGATTTGCAATATGCAAAACAAATCAATGTAGCAAAATTGTTATTTCTCGGTAGAGGGTATAAGCATGTGACAAACATGACTATCTGCCCTCACCAGTAATTTAACCAGAATCTCTCATATCCTTCTCTAATCCAGGATTGCCATAAATTCTAAAGAATCTGATTTTTTTCTTAAACTCATGCTAATTTATAAATATCTCAATATCTATCAACATTGCTTATCTGTGTTCTACCATGCTAAGTTCTTACTAAGGAAATAAAGGGATAATCTTCTAATATAAGAGATAAAAATCTGTATGAAGAAAGTAGCCATAACTTAGAACTACTGAAAGTATCACTTTAGCCTTATGAAAAATTTTGGTGAGCTCTGACATTGTGCCAGACAATGTGCCAGGTTCCAAGAATGCAAAGATAACATGACAAGGACATTGTACTGCATAGTGTCATCCATTCTTGCTGTAGAAGACAGATTGGAAAACAAAGAAGGGTCTCAGAAGACACAGTGCTACAAAAGATATGTGGAGACATTACAAGAGTGGTCTTTGCAATAGCAAAAAGCAGCAGAATTTATTTTTAAAACATGTGGTTCCAGAAGTCTTCCTTTGCAGGTGAATGGGTATGAACCAGATGGATAAAGAGCTGTATTTCAGACAGACACAGAATCTTGAAATGGACTAGACCTAAAATGTGGTGGTAGACTGTCTGTAGGCATTGCTCCAATATTAGACATTGCTAAATTTCAGCTTTGAAATTTCTGACTTTCCTTATATCCCAAGGGTTTTATTTTAATTTTTGATTATCTTAAAGAATCCATAGTATCGTATCTTACCTGGGATACCAACCTTACAGGTATATAAAGGAAGATGGCTATTGCAGGCCTGTTGTCACCTTGAAATATGAAAAGATGAGGAATGGAAATGGTATGCTCTGTGAAACTGTAGTAGGCAAAGTGGTGTCCAGTTGGAGCCCACAGAGGTTTCCCAGTGAGATCTGAGCTTGCTTCACCAGCAGAGATGTGTAAGAGGATGGCTGGACCACAGGCCTGAGTATCAGGTGTTTGGAAGGGTCTACACTCGGCTGTATCTAACAAAGGGGAGGTCTTTTGATCCTCCCCTCGGCATAGTCATAAAAAGCCCTTTTGCATAAAGTTCTGGGCTGCTGGATAAGAATTCAAGCCCTCTCAAGGCTATCCTGTGTTTCTGTCTTTCTTCTCATCTATCTAAATATTTCTCACTTCTCTCTCCTCAAGAGTACCCAGGGGACAAAAGGTGGGGGCTGGTCCCCCACAAATGGCACCATGAACAGGTACCTGGGACTTGGCAAAAGGAGTGATAGGGGCATCGTGGGTATAAGGAGGCATGCTGATAAGGAATTGATAAATAAAAGTGATGGTATTTTATTCTTGGGAGTAAAAGTCAAGTGACTGAAAGATGCCCAAGTGAAGCTATAGCATATATCTCTTTCTATCTAGTTTCTCTCTTTCTTTCTCTCTTAATCTCTATCTACTACAATTAGGTTTTAAAATGTTTGTATAAGTAAGTCATAGAAATGTAGGCTTAAGTATATTAGAGTAGAATATAGGCTTTAGGTCTAGCAACACAGTGAAGGTATAATAGAGGGTTTAACTTAGAGTAGCTTTTTTTCCCTCCAAATACCAGTGGAACCTGGTACACAGAAAGCGGCATCCATGGTACACTGTGAGCTTGCCAGTCTGAGCAGCTTCAGAAGCTCCAAAAGCTGCCAACAATGGCAGGTGCCAGAGCCAGTGCAAGCTACAGCAGCCAGGCAGCTGAGACCCACAGGACATCAGTGCAGCACAGGTGGCAGATGCCTGAGACAGGGTGAGCATGGAGGGTCTGCAAGCTTTCTGCCATGAAAAAGCCATGAGGAGCAGAAATGCCGTGCCATGAGAGAGGCAAATGGCAGAAAGAGGCTTGGAATGCAGCAAAGACTTTGGACCCTAGCTGCCGGAACAGGACTGTCTCCTGGAGCCACAGTCCCTGGCAACAAGAGCCCAGCAGAGATGCCATGGAAGAGGTAGAAAGTGGAGAGGGCAGCTGGACAGTGAGAGTGCAGGGTGCCATGGCAGCTATGTAAGAGACAAAGCCTCCATGGAAAGATGCCCTCAGAGTGCACACCAGGAGGGCCATGGAACAGGTTCTCTAACACTGAGTGCATTCCAGGAGCACCAGGGAGCCTGAGGCTGCATTTGGCAGAGCATGGGACTCAAGGATCACCAGCAGAGCAGGTAAAGCAGCTGTGGTGCAGTGGCTGTGACTGGCCATGGCTGGGTTTCCTCCCAGACCCAGGGTGTTGAGAGCAATGGCTCATTGTAGCAGGGGTGGCCTCTTGAGCTCATATGGTATGAGGCTATTGAAAGTCCTCAAGGCCTCAGGACACAGGGATCCTGGGAATGGCCAGTTATGGGAGGCACAGACAGACTGAAACTGTGAAAGCCAGGAGCCAAAAGTCTTGCAGTTTCTGTTTGCTGGCTTTGCAGAGAGCTTTTCCAACGAGCTTGTAGCATCTCAGTTACTATGGCAGTTACTTCATCCTGAGGCAAGGTTCCCAGGGAAAGACTGTCATAAAATGAAGTTGCAGCAATACTTGTCTCAACTAGAGTTGTTACTAGAATAGTTAACTGCAAAATGGTTTTGGTTGTAAATTTCTTCATAGTTAGAACTTTAAGATTGATATCAGAAAGCTTTCTAGAACTTTGGGACTGGTACCAGAATTCTTTTTTTTTTTTTTTGGTTCAGAATTCTTTTTGAACTTTTCCAACTTAAGAAATGAGACAGACAGGAGTGATTCCATTGCAATGGGACAATTTTTACTTTACCTGCACATATAGACTCTATCAACTGTGGTGATTCACGAACTGTTTTGTGTTTAAAATGGAACTATTCTAATGGAGAAATTTGGGGTTTTTCTACCTAAGCTCAAGATGCAGCTTAAGAAATTATAAGAAAAGGGGGAGTTAATATTCCTCATTCTATTTAACTTAAATTATAAAAAATATTTTCTTGTTACTTGAGTGGATTAATGTTAAGTTGTGTTAATGTACCCTATGTTTTGTATAGTTCTATTAAGAAATTGCTTTTGGATGTTTGATAAAGTTTTTAAAGTGTTAATGGTTATATTGAGAATATTGCTTTTGAATGTAGGTTTGTAGGTAAGTGTTACTGGTTATGTTGAGAGTATTGCTTTTGGATGTAGGTTTGTAGGACTTGTAATTATGTATAGTAATATTTATGTTGGAGTTATTATGTTAACCTGTTGATCCTGATGCACCATGGTTTGATGAAATTAAGGGAGTATTTAAGTTTTATGTGGATGCATCAGAAGTTTATTCTATGTTTTGTTAGCAAGAAATGCAAATGGCTTAAGAGCAATTAAGAGATTGCTTTAAAGTGTATTTTTGCTAAAGTTTTTAGAGTAGTTCTATCAAGAGTTTACTTTTGGATGTAAGTTTGAGAGAATTATAATTATGTATAGTAATATTTATGTTAGAATTATTTTAACCTGTTAATGTTTGGTGAAGCTAAAGGAGTCTTTAAGTTTGATGCAGTTGCATCCAGAGTTTGATTTATTTGATGTGGTTTATCAAGAGTTTATTGATTTAAAAAAAGGGCTTGGTATGCTGTAGTCACCTTAGACCCATTCCAAAAAGGACATTCCATCTTGATCATCCTCTACTCCTTCACTGGGAGGCATGACAGCTATGGGGATTGCTGTGGTTGTTACAGCTATGTGAAAACTCTTAATGGGGAGCTTTTTAAAATATTAAGAATGGGGACCTGTTGGAGCCAACAAAGGTTTTCTAGTGAGATCTGAGCTTGCTTTACCAGCAGGGCTGCATAAAAGGATGACTGGACCACGGGCCTGAATACCAAATGTTTGGAAGGGTCTAGACTTGGTTGTATCTAGCAAAGGGGAGGTCTTTTGCTCCTCCCCTTGGTATTATTATAAAAATCCCTTTAAAAAGAATAAAGTTCTGGGCCAGTGGATAAGGATACAGGCCCTCCTGAGGCTAGCTTGTGTTTCTGTCTTTCTCTCTCCTCTCTATACGTATTTCTAAATCTCTGATCCCTCACTCCTCAAGAGTACCCAGGTGAAGGTGAAGTGTCCCCTGTGAAAGAGTTCAGTGTCTACCACCAGAAACTCAAGTGAGTGATGTAATATAGCAAAGTGAAGAGAAGTTGAATATGGAACTTAAATTGCTAAGTCAGCTAAATCTAAAATAAGAACTTGGATATTCTAGAGGGCCTAGAATAATCATGGGAGTCCTGGAAAGTGGAAGAGGCTGAATCAGTGTGATGTGATGCATGAAAGACTCTACCAGAAATCATGTTTTAGATACAGAACAAAGAGATCTCAAACCAAGGAACACAGTCTCCAGGACCATAAAATTAAAGGTATAGGAAGATCCCTTCATAGCCTCCAGAAAGAGCAAAGATGCTCTAACATTTGAACTGCAACTGAGGATGATTTGTGTTAGAAGTCTCACCCCAAACTGTATAAATGAGTGTGCTGCTATAAACAACCATATCTGTGTTACTTTATTATAGAAGCAACAGGAAACAAATGGAAATGCTTGACTTAACATCTCTAGATATCAAGAGAGCCCTTGTCTGAATATCTGCTGAACCATTATTACTCATTATTAAAGTATTCAACATGTCTGTATGTATTTGACAAGGATTTTTAGATAAGTTATAGATTTCTTCACATATAGGTAGAATTTGTATGTATTGGTCAATCAGATGTCAAGTTTTCTTTCTGCTTCTATTTACAAAGGTAAACTAACAATATATACTCACTATTAAGGTCTTTAAATGTAACCTAGGCTAAGGGCTTTAAAGTGACATAGACATAAATCAAATCACAACCCTATCCTTACAGATAATGTAATTTAAGTAATTTAAAATATAAGATGTTCTATTTCCTCACCTATTAAAAATGAATAGAAAACTCTTTAGCCAGGGTCCGTAGAACCATACCTTGAGAAGAGGATTGTATGTAAAAGATTATTGAGAGGATCAGTCTAAAAAGAATCTTAAAGAATAAGCAAGATAGGAAAAGATGTGATTTCAGGTCAAATCCTAGCTTCAGTAAGATCTTGCAAGGGAGCCTCAGGTGGATATTGTGTCTGTGATTTTCTTGCTACTAGAGGAGGCAGACCAGGCTCTCCCATTCTTTCGGGTAACACTTGACAAAAACATATCCTGAGAGAGAAGTTAACTTGCAGGTGGTGCCTCATGGGTTTCTAAGTCTGAAGCAGAAAACATCTAGCAGTTTTTTATGCATTCTTTCAAAAAGAGACATGATACATGAAGCAAAAGTATTCAGAAGATAGGAGAAAGATATTCCAGTTCAACCAATGGGACATGTGGAGGCTATTTCATAGAAACCTGAGTGTGTGTGTGTGTGTGTGTGTGTGTGTGTGTGTGTGTGTATTCACACACATCTATTATTGTGAGTCTGGAAGTCAGGGGTCAACCTAGGGTGTTGCTCTCAACTGTTCTCTACCTTATTGCTTTGAAACAGGATTTCTCACTGAACTAGAAGCTCATGAATTAGACTGAACTGGCAGGGGCATCCTATCTCCATACCCTGAGGCCCAAACACTAGGAATGCAGGCACACACCTTTGACACATGTGCTGGGGATCTTGGCTCAGAAGTTCATGCTTGTACAGCAAGCACTTTACCAACTGAACCCTTTCTCCAACCTCTAGTATCTTTTTTTTTATATCATGTCTAGTGCTATGCTCTGCCACACCAACTCCAGTGTCGTCCGTGGGACATGAACAATTGTGTCAATAATAGCGGACGGGAGATACGTGTCCCATGGGACTAAGCTCCCTGGAGGTCCCTGGCAGAGTGCCTGCATTATGCTTCCTTCCCAAAGAAGGTGTACTTCACAGATCATGAGCTCCCTGGGTTATGGGTTCTATATAACTGCTTTTCTGATAATGTTCTAACTAATCTATGAAGCACAGCCAAAATTAATGAATGCTTGGGTTGTGAACTATGGAGGAAAGGGGAAGCTGGACATGGATCTTAATCAGATATAGCAGAATGAGCTATTTTTTTTAAGACCCCAAGCCGCTAGATAAAGAAAGTATGAAGGTTCAGGCACTTCTAGGGAATGAACACTCACCCAATAGGAATCCCAACTAAAGTGATTTATGGCAGAAGACGTTATCTCATAGGAGGCAGATGGTGGGCCCCTCTGTTGAGGAAGTTCAGCATGGGAAACTTAAGGACTACAGCAGAACCCCTTCCCCTTACAGGCATAAAAGTACAAGAGTCCATATTCCAAAAGGTAAAAAGGTTTTATATTAAAAGAGATATGTGGTGAAAGAATTAAAGAAAGACTTAGAGAGGGTCTGCAGCATCCAAATTGGCTAAGTGGGTCATGAGAACCAGAAAAGTAGAAGTGCATAATAAACTAGATAAGATGAAGGACACAGCTGCAACCTCAAAGAAGTCTACACAAGTCTAGGGAATGTACTAAGTTTAAAAAACACAGACTGCTCTTTGGGTCATAAAGTTCTTGTGGGTGAAGGGATATGTCTAGTGCTGATTAATAATTGTGTGCTTGCTGTTTTTTTTAAAGATGATGTAATTGAATTATTGACAAGCTCTTGTTGTTCCTTGTATGACTTGATAGTTTTCTTTTCTGTATATAAACTACTGATTTGGAGAAGTAAAATTGCAGCAGATTCAAACCACTTCTGAGTGTGTTGTCTGTCTGTCATTCGCCGAATCCTTGTTTTCCTGACTAGCCAAGCCCTGGTTCTCCTACGGTCGTGGTACCCCCCAATGGGCCAGTCCGTGGCAATGCTCTGCACCTATGATGCTGTTATGAAATTCTTTCTTACAATACATATAAATCCAAAAACAGTAAAGAAAGCAAGGGATAAATAAGGAAATATGAAGGTATTCCAGAAATGAAAGTAATCAAATTGGTGGAAAGTTTATAGTTGTGAGATCACAAAATGGTGATGATTTCTGTAGTATTGTTCACAGAACAAACAAGACTGACAACAATTTGCTTTCATCTTTAAAAAAAAATTAGTCTTCTTAAAGTCAACCAATCAACAGACATATTACTTGATGATAATAAATCTGATGCAAAATATTATCTCTCTCTCCCCTGCAATAAATCTAAGCACCTCCAGAATAACCGTAATTCTTTCTTACAGAAAAGCATCGAATTACTATCATCGCTACCCTCATTCTCTATATTTGACCATGCCTTCATTTCCCATAATGCTTTAAAGGTTTTAAAGTATATTCACATTTTATATGATGCTTAGAATAACCTTGTCATATATATTCCACCACCTTTTTGCAAGTGACAGAATAAGCTCTGATTGGCTAAGTGACTAAGTGAAGGTTGTACAGAAAAAAGCATATTTCAATTTCTGAATACCAAGATTGAGATCTCCACACAGTTCACTTTAATTCTGTATGAGCTGAAGTCTGAGCAGAAGACCAGAAAGCATACTGTGATTGGAAGAGAGAAAATTCAGTAAAGAACTGTTGATGAGTTCCAATGCTGGAGTGGGCCTTAAGTCAAATCAGACATTGGTTGGCAACTTCCAAAAAATTTGTGCCACTATTACCTTAGCATATTTTGCAGGCTGGAAAGCATTGTAGATCAAAAGAGTTTGTGTTTAGGTTGATATTTATGTTCCTCTTTTGGTAGCCTGCAGAGCACCTTACAGTATACCAAAGACCCTAGAATGTGTAGATGAAGCTTCTCTGTAGGCACCAGCTCAACCTTTCAATGTTCAATGAGTTGTGTGGGTGTTGTCTTCCACAATTGGCTCTTGCTATCAGTTTATAAAGAGCAAACTATTGTCTTAGGAATATCCTGGATTGTTTGGATATTTCCATGGGACTCCTTTGAACAACAACTCAATTTCATGTAACCCAGTCCCAGTACTGGAAATTTTGTTTGGTGACAAGAGAAGGCTAGTTGTGACTTCATCTCCTCCATTATTTGGAGACTTCATTATGATCACCTTCATATATTTTAAGAAGTTTCCATTGCACTAGGTTTTCATACCACCGTTCAAATGCCTCTCAGTTCTAGCTGTCTCTCCCACATTTCCTCCATCAAGTCCCTGTCCCCATCTGATTTCCCCACTCACAGTAACCCCCCATGAACAGTCCACCCATAAAATCTATATTATATTCTATTTTCCCCTCCCAGGGAGATCCATATGTCCTCCTTAGTCCCTTCCTCTATTCATAACCTTTCTGGGTCTACAGATTGTAGCTTATCATTTACTTAATGGTTAATATCCACATGTAAGTGAATACATGCCATATTTATCTTTTTAGGTCCGGGTATGAGAGGAGAGCAGTAAGAATGCATTATATACATGATTGCAATTTGTAATTTAATAAATGAAATTAATAAAAATTGTCAGGACCCAGTGCTGGAGTCCAGCCCTGAGCTTTAAGGGTCCCTTGAAGGGGGTGGTAAGGAATTGAGAAATGCTAGATAGAAAATATAGAAGTAGATGAAGAAAAAAGATAGAGACACAAGATAGCTTCTGGAGGGCTCTGGGTCCATATCCAGCAGCCTCAAGTTTATTTCTAATGGACTTTTTATACACTAGCAAGAGGAGAGGCAAAAGACCTCCCCCTTTCAAGATCAAAGCACAAAGTACAACCAAGTGTAGACCCCTCAAAATCCCACAGCCCAGCATCATGTGATTAGGCCATGAAGTATAAGACACCTCATAACCAGGCCTTTGCATCCTATTATGCAGCCTTGGAGAGCAACATAAACTCTGAATCTTTGACCTTGAGTCAAACCAAAAGTTGAAATCTTTGTGGGCTCCCACAAAAAATAACTAAAGAGTTCTGTACATCTAAAATCAAGTTGAAAAGATGTAAAATTTGTTGCAGAAACAAAGAAATATGACATGTTTATTTTGATACAAAGAAGCATTTGATAAAAATCTTAAACTTATTCCTAACAAAAATCTTGGTTAAGTAGGGGGAAAGTAATTATTCAAATTTTAACAGCTTTTCTTATGCTCTCATCTTATAAATATGAAATATAAAAGAAATCTTTTAGCCAGTTTTTTGTATAAATCACAGTACTTAAAAGAGGGTATGTGCCCACCCAGACCAGGTCAACTTATTTAGCAGTCTAGCTATGAGAAGTCTATGAAACACTGCTTCAGAAAACTATCTTAGCCTCCATACTGTATAAATGGGGTTTGTTGTTGCTGTTATGTTTGAGATTATAATTACAACATTTCTCTCTTTCCTTTTCTCCCTCTAAACCCTCCCTCATACCCCATGCTTTCCATCAAATCCATGTCTTCTTTCTTCACTAATTGTTATTGCATGCATATAAGTATATGCATATACAAATATATTCTTAAATATAATACATTCAGTCTGATGGTGGAAGAAATATTGAGGGGGTTGGGGGATAAAGCTTGGTGGTACAGGACTTACTTAGCATGTACCAGGTGTTAAATTAGAAACAGCATTCATATACATATATATGTAAATATACTGATATATGACACATATATCAGTACTGCAATGAATTTACAACATACATATAACTGTGTGTGTGGGTGCATGAGTGTGTAGTAAATGAAGGTAAGATAGAAAAGAGACTTCTAAAGAACACAGAAATAACCACTATAGGAAGTAACCACTACCTACAAGGCTATAGGATGGCGTTCAAATCCAAGGAGGGAATAACTTAGACTGACTTCTCACCTGACAGGGCATAAAGTCATATAGTAAGATTTGATTGATGATATATGGCCATGGATCACATAATGGTCAAGATAATTGTTGAGATGTCACATAGTTGGTGGGAACATACCAGTTGCACTCCAGGAAAAACTTACGAAAAGGCCACTGAAAGGCCAGGGAGACTTGGTAAAGCTTACTGAATTCTTCACACCACTGGCTAGAAATCCAACCACAGAGCACATCCTGGAGCAAGCTTAACAGCATCTGAAGCACTATAAGACCTTCTGGTGACAAAGTCCAGATTGTGTCAATCAATAACTGTCTTAGCTAGCTTTCTACTGTGTGACAAAGCACTCTGTGAAAAAGCAACTTGGGGAGAACGCAGTTAATTTCATCTTACATTCCACCCTTGAGGAAAGTTAGGGCAGGAACTCAAGTCAGGAACCTGGAGGCAGGAACCAAAATGTAGGCTACAGAGGATCACTGCTTATTATCTGTGGCTGGCTCACTCTGCCTTCTTATTCTACCCAGAACCACCTACCCAGGGTGGTACTCCTCCCAGAGGGCTGGACCCTCTCACCCTGCCACATCAACCATTAATCAAAAAATGCCCTACAGACTTGCCTACAAGCAGTCTGAGAGAGGGATTTTCTCAATTGCAGTTCCTCTTCCCAGAAAAATACAACCTGCATCAAGTTGACCGACAACCAACTGGGAAGACAAGAGAGAACTGCTTGAAGATTCTGATTCTAAAATCAGGGTACCAGGCAAAACAGGGTGGATGGGGAGCTGAAGAGCCCTGATATCACTGAGCTCCACGGCTCTTCTGGCTTAAGGACGATGTGAGTGAGTTTCTTATGAAAACAGCTGCTCCATTGTTTTTCTTTTCTCCCTCAAAAGGAGTAGATCTAAATGTATGGTCAGACTCTACTGAGTGCTGGTATGACACACGGCAAGTTATGTGAGTGGGAGGGATGAATTCAATGCAGTGACTGAATGGAGGTGTGAAGACAAGCTAGAGGTTCCTAATGGATGGAATTATTGTTACGTTGGTTAGATGCAAAACTTTGTAAACGATTTAAACATAGCTTTGTAAACTCCATCTCTGTGTGCCTCCTTTTCCTCACCTGTAAAGAAGCACATAATATAAACATAACAGAAGAACAGGTAATATACAATTAGAATATTAAATATTAGCCTAAACAACGATGGTAATTTGTAACTGGTGTTAAGCAAATGCAAATTCTGCTCACTATCGGTTTCCACTTAGAATGGTGTTTTTTATCATCCCTAGCCGAATTGGGTGAGACTGGGCTTTTGGTGGCAATCTCAGAGACTCCTGAGCACTTCCTAAGGCCAAGACTGGATCGTCCCACTAGTCATGGCCAACTTACTGGAGATCCATTTTCTCAAGTGGAAAAAGACACCACATTAATCAAATTTATCCTTTTTAAAGATCTTCAATTCTGATGCAATCTGCTGTCCTCTCCACCAGGAAAAAATAAATAAAAAATGAGTGAAGGAAAGAGGCAGGAAACTGCTATTCACAGCCCAGCAAGCTGAACCAGGCAAGCACTGCACATGCTTTACCTGATTTTCTCCTCACTGCATCATGCCCCAATTAGGATTGTTAATCATTTTTAAAAAGAAGCAAACCGAGAAAGGTCGAACAGTTTGCTAAATACTGCACTCCTGAGAAGCAGCAGAGCCTGGATTCAAAGCCCGGAGTTTCTGTTTGGGTCGTCTAAGCCTTTTGAGCTGTACGGCTTTCCTCCCACACTCCATCCCAGACATCTTAACTGCTGCTGATTTCCATGCTCTGATTTACAAAGATGAGTGGGTGAATGACTGTATTTTTTTTCTTTGTCTGAAACATATTATTTCAAAGTTAAGCAAATGGAATTTAAGCTACAGGAACTTAAGAAGATCACTCAAGGTTTCACAGGGAAAGTCAGCAGCTCTTGTGCTCTGTGCCCTGTTCAGCTTTCTTCCTGGCTGTAAATTTGGAGACAGGAAAGGAAAGGAGATAGATGGGGTACAGTGAGCTGAGTCCATGCCCCACCAAGAGCTCTCTTGCCTTTTCTGTAGTGGGGGGTGCTTGTCCGATGATTATATTAAGGCTTAGTCCCCAGGTACAAGCTTGACTCCTGTCCAGGTGAAACCTTCCATTTCTACACCTAGGCTCTCACTCCAATCATCTTTTCAACCCCTCCCCTCATCGACCCTCGCCACTTTTCAACTGGGGCAGTGAAAGTGAAGAAACTCTTCAGTTTCTTTCCCAGGGGACTCGTGGCCTTGGTCTGCAGCTGCTGCTTCACCTTCTTCCTGCTGCCAGGACAACCAGATTCCTTCCTCTAACTTTCCCTCCTCGGAGGGGGACTTCTGAGAACTTTGCTAGGAATGTAAGACTGTAAAAGTGAAGCGAGACAACAGGGAAGTCTCGCTCTGGCTGCCAGGCCCTCTGCAGTCCCATGCTAGAACCTGGAACTCCAGCTTTCCGGTGGCGGGATGGAGCCCCAGCAGGCAGGCGCCACCGCAGATGGGCCACCAGGCACCGGGCTTGCCATCGGGTCCCTGGATGTCTGTTTCATCCGTTCTGGAGAGTGAACAAGTCGAGGTGTCCTGAGGGCGAGCAGCCGGGCTCACAGGGAAGCTGAAGGCAGGTCCAGCCTGGGATCCGGGCCCTTCTCGCCGGCCTCCCCACGCCGGGCCTCGGCTCCCCTCCTTCCCGGCTCCCGCCTCCTCCCGCAGGCTGCGGGGCGGCCCGGGGCCTGCCTCTCTCTCCGCCTTCACTACCGGGTCAAGCCGCGGAGGGAGGGAGACGGCGGCGAAGCCCTCCCTGGCGCTCCACCCGGTGCGCGCGCCTCCTCCCTGGGCTCGCACCCCCCTCCCCGCCCGCTCGCATCCTGCCAGTACAGTACAACTAGTACACGCGCACACACACGCGCTCCCCACCGCTGCCACTGCAGCTGCCATGGATATCGGCTAACAACACAGAGGCCGGCGAGCGCGCGCGCGCTCCCACTCGCAGCACGCAGGAGTGGCCCCCGGCATCCTTACCCTTCTCCCCACCCCCACGCCACCCGCTCACCAGCTCGGCCACTGCTCGCGCTGGCTCAGCCGCCGCCACCGCCGCTAACGCCGCCAACGCCACCACAGCTTCCTCCGCTGCGGGGCCACAGCCTTGAGTGTCATTCAAGGGACAGCACAACCTCACCCAAGCTCTCCTACCTCTGCCCAGCCGTCCCTCTCATCCTCCCCCTTCCTCCGCCACACTCCATCCAAAGAAGAGGGAAAGCGCGGAGCAGAGGGGAGAAAGGCAAAGTCTGCCACCCTCGTCCCTTGGCCCCCTGGCTCCTCCATCCCGATTTTGACTCCCAACCCCTCTTCCCCAAAGGACCCTCAGGAACTGAGGCGACTCACCCTACTGCCATGTCCAAAAGCTTGAAAAAGAAAAGCCACTGGACTAGCAAAGTCCACGAGAGTGTCATTGGCAGGAACCCGGAGGGCCAGCTGGGCTTTGAACTGAAGGGGGGCGCCGAAAACGGACAGTTCCCCTACCTGGGGGAGGTGAAGCCGGGCAAGGTGGCCTATGAAAGCGGCAGCAAGTTGGTATCCGAGGAGCTGCTGCTGGAGGTGAACGAGACCCCCGTGGCGGGGCTCACCATCAGGGACGTTCTAGCCGTGATCAAACACTGCAAGGACCCCCTCCGGCTCAAGTGTGTCAAGCAAGGTGAGCGCAGCTTGCTCGGTGCTTTGCCCGGCGGTGGGACCCCTGCGTGGGGAGGGCAAGGAGAGGGTGGGCGCGCGTGTTGGGTGTATGTTGCGCCACCGCGGGGTGGGGTCCAGAGAGCACTGTAACTGTGAACGGAGCATTAGTGGGACCGGGGCAGGGGGCTGGTCGGCGGGCTAAGCCAGATGGCAGCGTGGCAAGCAACTTAGTTTGTGTAGTTGGATTCTCCCCTTTAGAAGGTGCTTGGCCTTGTCTGACCTCCTCAGAGATCCTGGGCCAAATAGAATGTGCGTCAGTGGCATCGCCCACAGTGGATATAGAGCTTTCGGGGAAGGAAGGAGTCAAGAGGGGAAGAAGAAAGGAGGATGGAGCAACTTGAGGTGCAGAGGTGTCATTACAGGGGTTGGGAGAAGCTCTGAGCCCTGGGGCAAGTGGAGAACGCTTGGAGTATATCCAAAGCTGGTCTGGAGACTTCTTGGTCCCCAGCAGTTCCCTAGGGATCTCTGAGCACTGGCTGGCCAGGAAGGAAAGGGACATATTGCTTTGGATGCTTTGACCAGTGTTCGGTAACTTTTTCCCTGCTTCACTCCCCAGTCCTTCTCCCCCGCCCATGGTCATGTCATGTGGGCACTGAGAGTCACGTGCGGACTGACTAACCCTAGAGATCGCCCCTAGCCAGCAGGCGGGAGGAGGAGCAGAGCCTAAGACACTGGGAGCTCTGGAGAGCTCGCTAGTGTTGGAGGGGAGGCAGACTGCAGCTTTAGAAGGGTTCCCCAAAGGATTCTTCATTGACTGGGATTTCCTCATTGAGTGGAATTCCTTTGTGGCTGGGCTCTCTTCTAGCTCCAGATCTGGGGGCGTGTTTGTGGCATGGAGGTGGATGGGGATGCAAGCTGGTTACAGCTCAGACTCCCTGTTTTCTAGCCTGGCTTTAATGAGTTTCTTCCGGGGCTGTGATGTGGATTTAAAGAGACTGGAATCTTGCTGAACTGTCCACTGTCTTTGCTTGAAAGAAAATTGTGGTCCTGAGGGAGGAAAGATGGAGATGAAAGTTTTAGTTGATGACACCTTCAACAAAATGTAGTGTGCCTTTGTTTCCCACACATGGTGATGCAGATTCCCGAGTGGCACGGTCTACAAATGTGTCTCACACTTATTAGCATTATTGGTATAATGATTATTGTCTGTTGTTACTTTGTCCTGCCCCAGCGTTGAAATTCCGAGTATCACTGTATTCTGAATTGCCACTAAATGCTGTGATCCAATTATGAAGAAACACTATTTAAGCAGTTTTTTTCACCATAAATTTCACCGGCAAAGCTTGTCTCAAAGCAAACGAGAGAGAAAAAAAGGTTCATAAACTTTTCTAAAGCTGTCACAGAAGAAAACGTCTTCCCTCGGATTCTCCAGTATTCATCATGTATCATTTTAGGTGGTCTAATGTAAATATGCAGTATTGTATGGCAGGGAAGAAGATGCAGTAGATAGTAGAGGATCCTGGAATTTTCCAAAGTGATGTCATTTGAACTCAAATTCATTGAGTTATGCTAAGGTATTTTATGTCAGAATAGTGCATAATAGCGATAGATACAAGTGAGAAGTTCAAGTTTAGGGTCCAAGAAATCTACTATAATTAACCAACCATGGTTTTATGGTAACAGTATTGGTGTTTGTAATGGAAAGTAACTGCAAAAGTTAATGCTTTGTAAACATTTATTTTTTATTTATGTATGTATGGTTTATGTATATAAGTATGGATATGCTAACTGTGTGAATACAGAAGTCAACAGAACTTGGGAATCAGTTCTTCCCTACTTCTCTGTGCGTCAAAGGGATGGAAATAAGCCTTGGTGGTGAGTAGTCTCACCAGCCTAAGTTTACTCAAGAGTGATTGTTCTGTAATAGTTCCCATTGATCATCTCTTCTTAAATGATACATTTTATTCAGATGCCTGTATCTTGAGGTAGAATTTGACCATCTTTAATTCTACTAAACAATGTGTGTCCCCTCCCCACAAAGAAAAGGTCCAGTATTAGAAATTTAGTAATTGAAATCCAGAGAGTCATTGGAAAAGTGAGGGCATAAAAGTTGTGCAAATTGAGAATCTGTGATAAGAAATGAAATTCTGATTATTCTGTGTTAATGCACATGATGATACTATGGTGAATTTGAAAAGTCTTCACCTTGGGGAATCATGATCTCTAACAGAACAAAGCTATGAACGATGTTGTAAGCTGAGGTTTCCCTTAGTAGAAAGACCTGTGGGAGCAGACTCCTGCCTGGCCATGATCTTAGTTACCGTCGATCCTGATCATTCAGTTTTGCATTGCGTTTTGTTAGGAAGAGTATAGATTTTCAGATCCAGGGAACGTATTTTTATGAAGTGAGATACTTAAGTTAAAAGTATATATTAACCTTTGGTCTGTCAGCCTCTGGGTATCTAGTGATAGACATTTGTAATGTTTCATCTACTGAATTACAATGGACAGAAATAAATTGCTTAATTAATTAATAACTGGGAAAATCTATAATCTTCTTGTATATTTCTTTAAGTGTTGTGATTTACATATATTCTCTTATGAAACTGTTCTTTTATCAATGGTGGTTAAATTTATTTAATTGAAATTATGATTAAATGAAAATTTCAGAACATTAAATATAGAGCCTATGTTTCTTGGGTTTTGTAGGATTTGTACTTGTTTGAAAATTGGGTAGAGGCTCTTGGCTCAGTAGTTATATTTCTGGAGAGAAACAAGGAAAAGAAAAAAATATAGCATAGCCAGAGAACTTAAACATGACTTGTTTGGAGATGGGTTTTTTTTTTAATATTAATGAGATTTATTTTAAAATACTTAGTCAAATATGGGACATTATACAGAAACTGCATGCACGATTATAGCAAAACTGAGGGAGATTTTGTTAAAAATGAAGATAAGTATAATAAAAGCACTAGTAAAATATACCTTAGATAAATTGAAGTAATTATCCAGAGTGTACTTACTTTTGGCTAATTTTGCATTATAGTCATCCTAGTCTTTAATTATTCTGATTTTTAAGGACAGTGAGAAATTAATATTTTGAGGCATACTAAAGAAGACAGGTGTTTGTTTTTCTGAACTGCTTAAATGACTTCAAACCCATTAAAATTTTTTTCAACAAAATTCAGCAGATTTCTCTTTTTTATTTCATCATCTTTTAACCTACAGAATAAACTCTACAGAAAAAAATACCATTTGTATTTATTGGTGATATTCTGTTGATTTTGTAAACCATTCTTTTTGTTTATAATAAATGTTCCTTACCAAGAGACATAATTACAAGTGAGCCATGCTGTCTATGTTCTCATTGTTTCATAGGACCTGTGAAGAGAGCTTCTTGGGTGATTCTGAGATACAAACTGAAGTGGTGAATGTTCTTTTCTTTGTCTCTTTCTTTTAAGTTTGCTGCTAAAGTTCACAGCAGCCAGTTACACAGACTGTCATGTCCGTGTCCTACATTCCTTGGGCTATGGTTCCTGATGCCTCTCAGACCACACAGGGACCTACATAGCCTGGATACATTTTCCCATTTAATATCTCACAATGGAAAATAAAAGAAAAAAAACTTTTGTAATTCTTTCCATGTGGAAAGTGGACTATTAAGAGCCTTTGAACTTAATTTTTAGACAAGGTCTACATCACTCTCTCTCCTTTTGCTTCTTTCAAAGACACCTTCAAAGAGACGTAGATTCACATTTATTAAGAATCACACCTTCTTCTTCCCTAACTTCAGGCTAATATCACGTGTTAAACTTCCATGCTGCCTTTAATTTTAGAAAGTGAAATACAAAGTATATCATATTTTTGGCCTGTAAAAATTGATTTGATTCTGTAGAATGTGAGTTATATGGATTTTTTATTCAAAAATAATAAAGTTGCTTTAATATACTGATCAGCTTAATGTTTATCTAGTGGTGGGGTTCGAACCCAGGGCCTTCTATGTGCTTAACAAACGGCCTGTTATTGAGCTGTATTCACATGTCCTTATCATAACTATTTTAGAAGAACGTTGGTTAATGAACAATTCTGCTTAAGCAGAGTTATGAAAGATGCCACTGTGGTTTTTGACTGTCTGTAGACAGTTTTTTACTATTCAAATGGCATGACCTTGAATGTTAAACATGAGCATTCACTTTTCTCACGTGTTTGCTTTGAATGAGAATAGTCTTGGGGTGAAACACCAGCTGAAGAATCTAAGTGCCACGGTTTCTGCTCTTAGCATTTACACTGTGTAATTTTTTTGGCACATTCATTATGCTCAGTTTCCTTTTTAGTTGCTGGAAACTCAACACATTTACTTTCATAATGAGAAAAAAAGTTTGCACAAATGACATCTCTTATTGCTTGCAGTTTAAACAATGACTTTCAAATGCATAGTGGACCCTGGTGGCATCATTTCCCTTAGGAAGTGGGAGACAGTAGTGGTAAAATGTGCGATCTTCCTTGTAGATTATCTGGCTTTGAATCCTGAGAATGCTTTTCATGACAGTTATATGAACAAGTTTCCTAAATGGGTAAGTAGCAGTTTCTTAAGGATATGAAATGAGTGCTGGGAGTGTAAGCTACTGGAATTACTCCCTGTCGTGTGTAAGATCTTGGGATTCTAGCCCCAGCATTGCCAATAATCATTAGCTAAGTTACACGTATAAATCATGCCTTGGTTTGCAGGTAGTAAGCATTATGTAAATTTTAGCAAATCTCATTCTAAACCTATTGGCCATTTTGAGCTACTTTCATCACTTTTAATCTTCAAGATATTCTAACAGTATTTTTTTAGATTGTGTGTGTGTGTGTGTGTGTGTGTGTGTGTGTGTGTGTGTGTGTGTGCAAGGGAGTTCAAATGCCAATGTAGGCCAAAGATGTTGGAGGGCCCTGGAACTGGAGTTCCAGGCAGTTGTGGGCTGCTGAGAATTAAACATGGGTCCTCTTCGAGGGCAGCATGGCTTCTGAATTGCTGAGCCCTCTTTCTAGGTCTAGGTTTCAAGATATTTTTCTCTTAACTGTGATTAGATGTGGAAATGAAAATGAAAAAGTGTAGACAAATTTCTAAACAGTCTTATTAAATAAAAAACACAGCCAAACACAGAGGTGGAAGCCATAGAGATCAGAGCAATAGTGATAGCCACCAAACTAACCTTAGCTCACCACACTGCCCCCAAGAGAACTAAACCAGCTTTTTCCTGTCTAATCTGTACTTTTATTGCCTTGCTGTTCTGCCTTATCATTGGCTCTAAGCCCAGTCATATCACTTCCTCGTCACTGCCTGTCTATACAGACCTCCAGGTCTCTATGGTTGGTACTGGGATTAAAGGCGTGTGTCACCCGCACTTGGCTGTGTCCTTGAACACACAGAGACTCTGACTGCCATGTGATCGGATTAAGGGCATGTGCTGCCAACACCTGACTTTTGTTTACGGCTGGCTATGACCTCTGATCCCCAGGCAAACTTTATTTATTAACATACAAATAAAATACCACCACATTTCAGCACAAATAAAATATCACCACAAAAAAGTAACTAATGTGTAATTGATATGTGTAAAATTAACTTGCAGACTTAGTGTTTTTTTGTAGAGTAAATTCTTTTTTTTTTATTATTTATTTGATGAATGTTGCCATTAAATCAGTGGGACATGTTTTTGCCTTTTAAAAGTAAGTTTTGCTGATGTCTTCATTTGTAAGGATTTGTTCTTTTATACTTAGGCTTTAGAACAGTGGTTCTCCCCCTTCCTAATGATGCAACTCTTTAATACATTTCCTCGATAAAATTATTTCATTGCTACTTCATAACTGTAATCTTGCTATTGTTATGAAGCATAATGTAAATATCTGTGTTTTCTGATGGTCTTACCTGACCCCTGTGAAAGGGTCTTTGATCCCCAAAGGAGGTGTGACCCACAGTTTGAGAATCATTGTTTTAAGTAGAACTTATTTTTGCCCACTAAATTATGTTCTTCTGTGCATATCTTTCCTCCTTAAAAAGCTAGAGAATATTGAAGTGTTTACTATAATTTTGACAAGCAATGAAATCATACTGAGATGCATTTAGTTTAAATATATATTTATGCTTCTTAAACACCATGCTAACCAGATAGATCATATTGTTAGTGGAACTTTTACTTCATAGCTAAAAATCAAGTTTCTTTTCAAGAGGAACTATAATAAAACAGAATAAGTGGTCATAGTCAACACTGTATAACAGAGAATTATATCAAATCCAGAACAAAATACACAATGCCTTTGTAACAATGACAATATTTCAATATAGGCAAATGTTACTAAAGATGATCATAGCCACAATATCTCTGTGGATAATACTCTGGTGACCTTCCCACTACTTGAATTAATCTTCGCAATAGTTTCAGTGTCAAATATTGATTTTTAAAATCTCCCTTAGCCACAGCTTGACTTCTTATCATGACAAGAAGCAGATAACACAGTCTTACAGCTTTCTTAGTATTGCCACTCATATTTTAGCCTCAACTTTTCCTCTTTTGTCTCCAATAAGTGATGATATTTTCCTTTGATAAAAATGAACTATGTCACACAGAGAATTTAGTGATAAATCCATCAATAGTAAGGCCAGTTAACTGAAGAGCTGAAAGGGACATGTATCTTCTGAGCACTGTTGTACAATGATCATGTCATAGATAATTACCAAAGTAAACACATTGTGGCAAATCATTGACATTTAAATAACTCTTGTGACAGAGTTGTGAGGATAAATCTTTCATGACTTTAAAACTTTAGTTTAGGCTTAGCATATAGTTTTGACCATTTTAGATAGTCTGGAATAAACAGTTAAGGTTTTCTTCTTTGACTACTAATTATGCCACACCATTGGCATTCAGTAGAGCCTTTTCTAAGACCTATTAGGAAAAATTTTAAAGAAGTTACTGTACTTATTTAAGATAATCTAATAATTATTAAATGGCTTTCTCTACCTTGGAAAATATATTTTCCATTTTTTGTGTTACATGAACTGCATAGAGCTTTTGTGTCATTTAAAGTCATTTTACTTAAAAAAACACTACCAGAACCATAACAGTTCGTAATTATATCCAATAGTAATACACACATTTATGAAAGCAGTTTAAGCCTTATCTACAAAGTAAAAAATTCTGTCTATACTGATACTCCTAATTATAAAATTTTTGGAAAAATTTCTTGATCCTTGATATCTTTTAATGAAAGAAACATATATTAAATCACATAAATTTTCTTAAATAACAATGGATTTTTGTAAAGCAATACTGTGAAATATCAGGAAGAAAAGGTGTTTAATGAAAAACATTTAATTGAATACTTTTTTACGTGACAGTTCATTACCAGGTGTTTTAAAAAACATGTTTCCTAAATTGTACACTGAACTACCATGGATAAAGGACAGTACAAAAACTTTATACTCCACACAATCACTAAATCAGTTACAGAGAATTGAGGGAAATATTAATTGCAAAAGGTGATTTTATGTTAGTACTTAATTCTCATTTTAAATATGAGTTGTATTGCTTATCCTAATAGTTTATGTTGACATGCATAGAGAGGTACTTATTTATCTGGTATACACTTATGCATACCATTGTGACTAGTGCTAGAAACACACAGATTAACCTAGCAACATACTAAGCTGATTAAAATCTGATTAGCTGGAATTCAAGCATGAGAAAATTTTGTATTTGAAATTTCCCGTGTCCCCACGTGATTCTGACCCTGGGTTTGCCTTTCCTTGTAGTCCACACTGTAATGATAAAGCATCATTTTACTGGACAAAGTTTCTTGAAAAAAATAGCAACTGGTTAGGCTTAAAGCATTACTGAACCCTTCCAAACAGCTTGGTTCCTTTCTAAAAGCATACTGGGTACAGATAATTCTAATCCTGTCTTTGTAGCAAAATCTGGTACCAAAGGGAGTACTGTGTTAACTAAACAGAAGGAAGTTGATCTTCCTTCTGGAGGAACAAGAATGTTGTCAAAGATGGTCTTATGCATCTGAAGTTAAAACAATGAAATGCACTTTGTGATCATTTTTTTTGAAACATTCCTCATCTCTGTAGCTGGATCCCCGTCTTTGCTGCTTGAAAGAGTCTATGCTCTCTTTTTCTTCAATGCAGACATTACCCCAGTGAACTGAAGTGTATTCTGCTTCATGGGACACATGAGATATACATGTGTATGGCCACACACAAATACGAAGGACTCAGTCACTCGTGTTTAAAGAATTTGTAAAATAAAGAATTTATGTGTGTGAGCATACAGTCTTAGTGACTTAATTTTCTTTTTTCTTTTTTGATTTTTATTGAAAATAGATCCTTCTCTCATACAGTACATCCCGACCACATTTTCCCATCCTTCCAGCTCTCCCCAAGCTACCCTCTCCCACAGATCTGCTTCCTTCCATTTCTTCTTCAAAAAAGAGCAGACCTCTAAGAGACAACAGCCAAATCAGACTAAACAAGATACAGTAAGACAAGACAAAAGCCCTCATATTGAGGCTGGACAAGGCAACCTAATAGGTGGAAAAGAGTTCCAAGAACAGACCAATTTCAAGTGTGAGCAAAATTGTAACTCTGATAGTGGCAGACCATAACAACAAAAGAAATCAAATATTTGTATTTCTATAATATGCATTAGGTTTTTAGAAATTATAACAAATCAAATTTAATAGTTAGATTTTTCTTTGTATCAAAAAGTAGATAGTGAGCTATGTAAAAAACACCAGATAGCGTCTTAACATTAATGCCAACAAAGACATAAACAGTTAAGGGTATGCTTGTTCATGAACTGGATAATATATTTGCATAGTATATAATTTTAATTGGTTTAAATATTTCAGAGATAAATAGGAGATTTGTATCCAATAATATAAATATGTAGCATATTGAATATTTAAAGATATAATTATTTAAAATAAATGAAATTATGCCAAATTTCTATATTTTATCCCAAAAATATTAGCACTTAAAATTTAAAACAAAAGAAAAACTTTAATTATCAGGAATGCTAAAATTTTTTGCCATAAAAAAAGGCAATGCTACTTTATCTTACATTAGTATTTTAAATGTGAAACCATTTCCTTGTGGGAAATTAATTTACTGTTTATGAACTTGTTACAGCGTACCTACTGGAGATTAACTATTAAAATGTACACAATTAATGACATCTTTGGCAATTCCTTCAGTCACTATAATAGAACAAGAAACTGTCATTTTGAATTTTTTCACAAATCTCAATTCTCTATTTCCAAACTTAAGCATGAACATTGGATATATTGAAGTGATACCATTATGTTTTAATACAAGTACATTGTGCAATGTTTAAATCGGGTTAGATACATCTGTATATTCAAAAACATTATTGTAGTGTGAACTTTATACATTCTTGAGACCTTTTGAAATGTGCAGTGCATTGTTGTCTCTTCTCTCACATCCACACAGTGGCACACCACACACCTTGCTCCTATCCTGCTCCAATATAGTAACTATGAACCAACCTTAACATTTACTTGAAACATCTCCATCCTCTTGTATTGAAAGCATCATGATACCCTTTATTCTTATGAACATTGACTCTCTTAGTACTGATCACAGAGGCAGTTTGCTTGAACTGAATACCTTTTCAATTTCAGCTTAGCCACAAAATTATTAAAGGAGTTGGTTGTCTACAGAATACACTTCCTTGAGTTGGATATCTATAGAATACACTTCCTTGAGTTGGATGTCTATAGAATACACTTCCTTGAGTTGGTTGTCTATAGAATACACTTCCTTGAGTTGGATGTCTATAGAATACACTTCCTTGAGTTGGATGTCTATAGAATATACTTCCTTGAGTTGGATGTCTATAGATACACTTCCTTTTTTGCTTCCTCCCATGTTCTTGCTGGTAGAATGTCAGTTTTATTCAAGTGTATACATGTACATGCTGATGTGCCGATTGGTGCTTTCACATAAGATTGTCTTCAGCTTAAGAGAATGAATCTCAACTAGTCTAATCCAGACAAGGCACTTCCATCGTTTCACCAGTTATTGGCTTAAGAAATGGCTTGTAATCCAGTTCTAAGTAATGAGAAGTAAGATGAATTCCTTTAGGGGACTTTCTGAGAAATTTCTTACTTCTTAAAATAAGATAATAGAAAAAACTATTCCCCCCTCTGACTGAAAGTTCTTGCACAAGAAAGTTAGGTCAGAAGCAGCTGCCAGCAATCCTGTGATCATGAAGAGCTCTTGGTAGAAAATGGGAAGACAGCAGAGCAAAACAGTGAAACTACGCTGGCTCTTGGATGTACTTTGGGAATAAGGAACCAATAACTCAACCTTTCTCAGAACCAATTCCGATATTACAAAGCACAAGATGTTTATGACATTTAGCCTGAGTTTTCTACTACCTGTAGGCCAAATCATGCTAGTTTATATTAATATAAAATATATATTTAATTCCAAGCTTCATTTTGGGAGGTAAGCACAGTTGATGATCTTTCAAAACCAGTACTTTGGGAAATACATAAAAATGCATTTTGTCACTTTATCAGCTCAGCCAAATTCTGGGTATTTCTCCATTACCTCACTCAATTCTGTTTCTGTTTTAAACCTAAGAAACTTCATCGTCTTGAAATAAAAAAACGAGGAATACAAATTTGTTTTAACCTTATCTGAAATGGAACATATTCAAGAAAGTAAATCAGCTACAAAAATATACCAACAATGCATGCCAAATCCAACTTGAGATATTTTCGAATTATATAACTGTTTACAAGTGTATGGGCCATTGATCCGGGAATGTATGTAATTATAAACTGACTCATCAAAATGTTCGAACTCCATGTATTTAGGACTAGAATTCATTTCCTGAATATTCACAAACTGTTATTGGTAGCCTACTTTTTTGGCAGGCACCAAGCTAGAGACTATAGATAGATTAATAAAAACATAATTAAGATAGCTGTACACTTGAGGTGTTCAATCTGTGGCACATGTTGTGTGACTTGAGTTCAAAGCTATCAAGAAAAGAGTTGTTCATCTTGTCTTTCACGATAGTTGTGACTTTCAGGATAGTCAGAACAATAGTTGAAAAAGTAGCTTGTGTTTGAAAAGAAAATAGACCAGGAATCCTTAGTACTCAGCATCACGGACACAGTTTGAGTAGCGCCAATCTTTGTTCATAGGTATGTCCTTAGGCTTCTGTGACAGAAACCATGCTAGTGATGCCACGTAGGCTTGTGAGTCTTGATCACATTGGGAGCACTTCATATTATAGTATAATAGTTAAGAGTACACAGTTCTAAAGCAAGAAAGTTTGGGTCTCAGTTATAGCAATGCCCTCCCTGTACTAGATGTGAATCTAAAATCTATGATGCGTATGTCTACACCTCAGCTCCTCAGTTTTCAAAATTCATAGTTATATAATATTTGTAGGAATGTTAAAAAGATGGTATGTTATGATGCATATAATACACTTAGAACATAACATGAGCTTAATAACTGATTGTTACTATATAACATTTGTATTATGCATTAATATTTGATTTAGCTAATATTTACTATAAATAATAATATTCAATCCAGTATATTTTTCTAAAAGATGTATGTGAGCCAAAGGGTACCTGTTATTTATTAGGTCTCAAGCAATGTTCATTGAGCAAGGAATACTGAGTAAGTAATCTTATGAGAAAGATAGAAAATGCTTTCAGAAAAAAAGTAGGGAACTGTTCAGATTCAAGCATTCATGTGTTGTGACAAGAGTTTCCAATTATCAAACTCTAGAATTTAATGTAGAAAGTAATGAGAAAGGAGCTTGCAGAATGAGAAGTGGGCCATGCCACCATAACAAGTGTGTGCTAATTCACTAGCAATTGTTATTAAGAACAAACTTTTATGAAATATTTCCTATATGTTAGACAGGGATCAAGGCACTTTGAATACATGTTTTTTTTTTCATTTTGCAAATGATTCTATAAAGTAGACATTGTCATTCCAAGTATGGAACCACAGTTCAAAAAGGCCCCACAGCAGCAGTACTCTAAAGCAAAGCCAAGGGAGCTTACACACTGTGTTGGAAATCCTTTAAGGACAGAGTTAGTGGAGTCAGTTTGTTCAGTAATTTTTCAGGGATTGAAGGTGTCAGCAACATTTTGTGAGACAAATTAGGAAGTGAAAAGACCTAGTTAAAAGAGATTTAAGATAAAGATACAGCAACTTAAGAGGTTCGTGGTTGTCAAGAGGAAAGGGCTTTAGGCCTTCAACCACAGTAATGGTGGTAGGATAGACACAGAAAATAGAGTTTTCCTATACTCTCTGGTTTCTGGTTGCTAATATTATTTGTTAAGATATAAATGGGAATCAAACAGTTGCCAGAAGTAGAAGGCAAGGTCACCATTTGGAGTATATTTAATTTGAGGTGCCTGGAAATCATCTAACTCAGCCCTAAATACAAAAATGTGTTCAGAATTTACTGTATAGAAGCTTAGGGAATGTGTCATTATTTAATAAAAGCATTACAGAAAAGCAACTAAGAGACACTGTGATATCTGAGTTTGAGGACAAACCCCGAGCTTCCACCCAGTAAAGCAAGTCTGTAAATTAGACCAGTGTTGCTGTATTGTGCTCACCACTGACGGATGCTGCCAAGAAGTCCAGAAAGACGAAGCCTGGAAGGTTTCCATTGCTTTTGGCAAACGTAGAGGTCACCTTCATTCTGTACTATTTCAGTGGAGTAGATGTTACAAATACCCAGATGTACCAAAGAATAATTACTGGAACAAAGAAAAATTCAAATACTCATCCAATAAGCATGTTGGGTAGTTAAAGTGAAATGGACAGAGCCCGAAGGGATGAGTGAAGTGGTGTGTGTGTGTGTGTGTGTGTGTGTGTGTGTGTGTGTGTGTGTCTGTGTTAGAGACCTAAGGGATGGTGCCTTATTGAGGTGTGTGTGATATAGTGCCCTAAGGGACAGGTACTTTGTTAAGGTGTATGTGTTAGAGTCTTGAGAGATGAGTGCTTTGTTGAGGTATGTGTGAATCCCAAGGGATGGATGCTTTGTTAATTGTGTGTGTTAGAGTCTTAAGGAATGGGTACTTTGTTGAAGTATGTGTGTTAAAGCCCTAGGGGGTGAGTACTTTGTTGAGGTGTGTGTGTGTGTGTGTGTGTGTGTGTGTGTGTGTGTGTGTGTGTGT
>CABHPR010139197.1:4201-30159 GCA_902168415.1 Peromyscus melanophrys | reverse complement strand
TCAAGGCTGGCCATGCAGAGGCCTGGATTCTAGGCCTTGTCTGCTACTCACATGCCCCGGAACCCTGGCTACATCACTGCTCTCTTGGACATCTGCTTCTTTACTTGTCAGGCAAAGTAGTGCTCCTTCCATGTCGATGATCCAAGGTTGTAAATTCCAGAAATCTAATGGGGAGCACCTAGTAAAGAAACACTCTGGAGTGTCACTGTGGTGGCCAGTGTAACCTCAGGCCTATGGATGAGGGGAACGGGCTTGTGTCTCTGAGTGCAAACTACTATCCATTTGCTTTAAAGAAGGAAGCCAAGAGGGCAGCTATCAGCTTTCACATAGTGATGCTCAGTGGATCTTTAGCAACACCAGTTACCTTAATTATAATGACTAAAGCACTTCTCAGTGAGGCCTGAGAGTCAGAGACAGTAAGCCCTTGTCCCAGGGAGTTACAGAACGCCCTGCTGTTAACAGCTAACCCCTTGCTGTAGAGTTTGCCCGTGTTGTAGCACGTTAGCTGCAGTCCCCGGCCGGACCCTAGCACCTTCCCTGAGTTGTCACAGCCAAATACGTCTCCAAACATGCCCAAGTATCCCCTGAGGAAGAAAAGGGGCACCTTTTGAGAACCAGATGTCTCAGTGTGTGAGTAGAAATAAGATTCATGCACTGTGCCCAGAGACCCCAAGTTTGAAGGCCCTTTTAACTTCTGTGTCCACCTCCCATGTCACACTGTTCCTCCACGGATACCGCTTCCAATCTCCGGCCTTGACCTTCTCATCCTTCAATTCTGTTCTCATTCAGCACTCGGCACACTTCTTTATGGGCCCATCGCATGTCTGGATTGGTGCTGGATTCTAAGAGAGCAACAGTGAGTTTTCACCCTGCCCTCGTCTACCCTCCTCTTCCACTATTCTAAGACTGTGGCCATGCTGCCAGCTTCTGGGTCCTCATGAAGAGGTGTCTGTCCCTATGGCTGCCCACCCTGGCCTGGGCCCAGCTGCTTGAGGGCAGCATTTGGCCATTGGCCATTTTCCCTCAGTCCTTCTTTTCCTGTGGGATCTGCTAGACCCCAGGCCTGAAAACAAGGTCTCTTGGACTCCCCTGCCCATAGCTACTTCCTGACCTTAAGGAGGTATTTAATAACTAAGCATTTGCTGCATTCCTCTTTGGTGCCAAGACTGATATCCTATTGTTTCTCTTTATTTCTAATCTCACTTGATAAATACTTAAAGCACCCCTTCCCTCATCTCAGCCACTGGGCTGGGTGCTGTGGATGTAAAAGTGAGCAAACCCAGGCACCGACTTGTGGGGGAGAGGGAGTTTTCATCACATCATCCATCACGTACATGAATGTGCCTTCACCAGCCTTCCTGTCTCCTCTCTCTCCCCACCCCCTGCCTTCCTCCTCCTTTCTGTCTGCCTCCTTCCTGTTTTAGCCTGTGTCTTATGTCCCTCTGGCTTTCTCCATCCTTTACCCCCATCCATATCCATCAGGGCCTTTTCCCAGGGCCAATGAGCAGCTTCTCAGGGGTGCTAGCTCTCGATCATGTGCCTGCCACCCTGGCTTTTCTTGGTGAAAGAATGGCTGTTTAAGAGGTCTGCTGAAGTGGTTTGACAAGTTAGCTGGGCTGAATGATAAGTAAGGAGAATCGGCCCTTCCTGGGGATGGTAGGATATGAGGCCCATCAGTCATCTGCCACGGGGCCTAGACCTGGCTCCCTCTGTTCCATGTGTTTCTATGAAAAACTCCCAGCAGTGGAGGAGCAAGAGCTGATAGCCCAGGACCAGTGGCCAGATGCCCCAGATATCCTGTGTGTGATCCTGCCTCCTCCCTGCTGGAGGGAAAAGACGTGCCAAGTTTGACTGGTTGGCATGTTCAGATGAAACAACCATTTCTTTCACTTTTTGGATGAGGCACAGTCTCTCTGGAGAGTCAATTCAAGGAAGGGAATGGAGCGATTTCTGAGATTTTTTTTTCTGATTCTGAGTGAGAAGTTGGAAGCCCAACCTGGGCTCCCCTTTCTCTCCAGGTAAACCTGGGAAGGTCTTTTCACTTCTCTGAGATTGTTTTCTGTCATATGAAATGGGAATACAAAGGTTCCAAATCCCATAGGTGTGAGGAGTTAATTGATCCTTTGCAAATGGCTTAGCATGGTACCTGGCCCATGAGGTATTTGCCATATTCCAGCTCTGCCCCCAAGTGACTGTCCCGGCTCCCTTGTCTCTCTTCTGATTGTTTGAATGCCAAATAGACACACTCCTTATTATTATTATTATTATTATTATTATTATTATTATTATTATTATTATTAATTAAATTTTTTCACTTATTTTATATCCCGACTGCAGCTTCCTCCCTCTTCCTATTCCCTCCCTCCACCTCCCCTCTGCCCTCCCCCCTCCACAATCCAGCCCTCCTTCATCTCTGTTCAGAAAGGGGAAGGCCTCCCATGGGTGCCAACAAAGCACGGCCTATCAAGTTGAGGGAGGACTCAGTTCCTCTCCTTGTATTAAGACTGGGCAAGGCAACCCAGCATTAGGAACAGGTTCCCAAAAGCCAGCCAAAGCACCAGGGTCAGGCCCTGCTCACACTGCCAGGAGCCCCACACAACCAGCACACATACGCAGAGGGCCTAGCCCTGTTCCAGGCAGGCTCCCTAGCCATGGATCCTTCGTCTGTGAGCTTCCATGAGCAGTTGTTTTTGTGGGTTCCCTTGGGATGACCTTGGCCCCTGGCTCGTATAGTCCTTCCTTCCCCTCCTCAACAGGACTCCCCAGGCTCGGCCCAGTGCTTGGCTGTGGATCTCTGCATTTATCTCCATCAGTTACTGGATGAAGGCTCTCTGATGACAACTGGGGTAGTTACCACTCTGATTACAGGAAAAGGCCAGTTCAGGCTACCCAGTCACTATTGCTAGGAGTCTTAGCTGGAGTCATCCTTATAGATTCGTGGGAGTCTCCCTTACATCGGGTTTCTACCCGACCCCAAAATGTCCCCCCATCAAGACGTCTCTTTCATTACGCTCCTCCTCCATTCACCCCTCAACCCAACCCTTCATGTTCCCATCCCCACCCACCTCCAGTCTACCCAGGAGATCTCTTCTATTTCCCCTTCCAGGGAAATCCATGCTCCCCGCTTTGGGTCTTCCTTGCTATCTAGTCTCTCTGGGGCTACGGATTGTAGCATAGTTACCCTTTACTTAACGACTCATATCCACTTATGAGTGAGTACATACCATGTTTGTCTTGCCGGGTCTGAGTTACCTCACTCAGGATGATTTGTTCTAGTTCCATCCATTTGAGTAGGCACAGTCTTGCTCTTTACCATGAGGGAGTGGGGGATGCTGATTGTCCTGTTAAAGAAGGAGTGTGGTGGCTGGTGTCTTTCCCTAAATTGTTCTGAGGCCCTTTCCCTTAGCTAGAGAAATACAGCTGTTTAACAGCTGTTAACTTACTATGCTCGGCAGATCAAGTTCATTGTTGGGTGATATGATTTCTCCCCATAAAGGACTTGGGGATTTCTCACAATGAAAGCCATTTCCACAGTGAATAGTATTATTAATAGGGCTTCCTGGAAAAGAGCCCACATGGATAGAGAGAGCTACTTGTTACAAATACCAAATCACCCCCGTCCCATTTTACACTCTCCCTGCTTTCTTTTGCCCTCCAACTTCGAAGGTAACTTTCGGAATTAAGATTCCAACTGCAAAGGCCCCTCTAGGAATAGAACTGAGAAATGTGGGGGCCTGGTTCTGAGGAGTTCTAAATCACTCTGTCCTCTTGGGCCTTCAGTTCCCCCAGGGGCTCTTGGGTTTCCAAGACAGCCAAACATCTAACATGAAATAGGTTGCTGTACCTGGCTGAGAACAATTTAATGATGCAGTAAGTAGAGAACACGGACAAAGGGGAGCCTAAGCCTGTGATCCAGTGCCCTTGGACAGAAAGCAAACGATTGGAGGTGGGGGAGGCGGCAGACACAAGCGAAACCCATCTGTTAAATGCTCCGAGCATGTGTTGCCGGGTCCCAGAAAGCACACATGAAAGCAACAGACCAGGCTGTGGAAGGGAGGCCAAGAGGGAACACAGCAGCTCTGGAAGATGCTTTGTGTGTTAGCTTTGAGCTCCTTGCAGGCAGAGGCTGGCTCTAGTATTTGTAACCCTAGCAGAGAGTGAAGGCACGCGAGCAGAAATTGGGGTGCACCTCGGACCTGTGCAACACTCTCACTGACAGTAGTTGAGTGCAAGATGACTTCTAAAGGCCGGCTCAGCTCCAGAGCTCTCCATGACACTGGCTGCAGTATGTTCTCCACCTCAAGTTCTCCCCTGCCCAGGCTGGCCCCCTCTGTCCTTTCAGGGGTGCTCCTAAGTATGGGAAACCTCCCTCGGGAGAACGGCCACCTCACATTCCATTTCCCAGGGAACCAAAGGCTAGACTACTTCAGACAAGCTCGAGGGACAGATAGTTCAAAGTCTGGAGTCTGGAGACCTAGATAAGTTGGCATATGCTAGTAATACCAAGAGCAACAACGAATATTAATTGCTCTTTCATTATGTCTTAAATGCTATACATTTACTTTGCCGTAAATCTTTACTACCACCCCATTAAAAACAAAAACTGAGACAGAGGAAAATTAAGACCTTGTGCAGGGTCACATAGCCAAGTAGTGGCAGAGCTGGGATCAAATACATGTAGTCAGGCCTTGACCAACTTTTGCCCAGTAAAGACAGTGTTTTACTTCTCAAGATCAAATTGAGGCATTTCCTATGATAACTGCATAACCTTTCTAGTAGTGAACCCACGTGAGCCTCATCAATCTACAGAAGGAGCTAGTGGTACCTGTGCTGCGGGACTGTGGGGCTGAAGTGAGTCTCAATCATTAGCATATACCTAACATGTACCTGGCTCTTGTTGCTAGACCTAAGGATGCGGAAGCCATGACACATTCAGTAAACACTTCTCAGATGATGATGCCTGGAGGAAGTGGGTTCTCCATGACCCACGAAAATCTTGGAGCTGGCTAGATTTGAAGATCAGAGAAATGACCATGGCAGTGACAGGTCTGGGTGTAAGAAGAAATGAGCGGAAGAGAGTTAAGGAAAGAGAGTGATAAACTGTACCTACCTTCAGCACTCAGGAAAGAAGATGCAGCTGAGAATGCCAGTCTCCCGGATGGTGCCATGGGTGATCTGGGTGGCCAGGTAGGACCCAGGTACTATGGCCGCTTCACTCACATAGCCCTCTTCCAAAACTACCTTTGATCAGAGGAGTCTCTGATTCTGGGTCTATTGCAAAGTAGCTGTGTGATCCAGGGAGAGTCCTTCTCTCCTGATCTTGGCTGCAGCTGGACATGAAAATGGGAACTGGAGCTTGTGATCACCAAGTCGCTGCTAGATCAGAAACTCGGAGAATACAGGAATCTTTGGCCTTTCCTTAATTTGGGGAGAATTGCTGGCCTTCTGCGGTTTGTGGAGGAAAACCACAAACCACAAACCACTCTTAGGAGCATTTTCTGTTCTAACCTCTCCTCTTGAATTTCGCAAGACTCTTAGTTAGGTCTAGAAAATTCCAAGTTCAAGTCTCTGGGTCAAAGTCCACATTTGCGCCTTCTCTGCCTCCTCAGTCATCTCTTATCCTCTCCCATTTCACAGAGGGGGCTTTTGTGGGAGCATCTGCTAGGGACAGGGCTTTATTCTTCTTCCTGTTTATGCATTAGAGTCTTTTAGAAAGTAACGCTGGTGGCTAGAGACATGGCTCAGCAGTTTAGAAAGCATACTAGGTTTTTTCAGAGGACCTGAAAGTGGTTACCAGCACCCACATCAGGCAACTACAGCTACCTGTTACTAACTCCATCTCCAGGGCATCCAATGTCTCATGTGCATGTATCCTGCTCGCCATAGCTACTGCGCGCGAGCGCGCGCGCGCGCGCGCGCACACACACACACACACACACACACACACACACACACACACACACACACAGACACACAAAATTTTTAAAATAAATAAATAAAAATAAATCTTTAAGAAAAATCACATTGAGAAGGAGACCTCAATGTGAAGTATCAGAAAAGCCAGAATATCGGTCACTGGTTTCACTGAGCCCCTGCTCCGTGTACACAGTCTTATACAGAAAGTTTCCGTGGGATTCCTTTTTTCACACAGGATTGCTTATTCCCAAGAGATTATGTGGATTTGGCTCTTCTGTGGGACTCCTAGCAGCCTGTCCTTTCCACTGTACAGTCACCCTGACTCATTTTACCATGGAAGCCATTCTGTGAGGCTTGAGGAACCAGACCGACTACCCAGCTTTTCACTCAGCCTGACAGGAAGTCCTTGAGCCCCTTCCCTATAAAACTGGAATAACAATCCTTTCCATTCCTAATTCTGTTGTGATCCCATGAACTAATTCATAGAAAGTCCCCCCCACAGGGCTCGACTCCAAAGAGGCACTCGAAAAAGTGTGAAGAGGGCTCTCTAGTACCACTGAGCTCTTGTTCTGGTCCACTGGGGAGGGACGGGAGATGCCCAGCTGTTCAAGGCCCTTTCCACACCTTGATGGTAGAAAGCAGCTTTGCGTGCTGGGTCGATGGTATTCTCTGCAAACCTTTCCACTCGGCTCCTTGGATGATGAACTTTCTCTCCTAGCTGTTGACTGCTCTCCCACGCCCTGAATTCCGACTGCCAACACTTGCTCTTCTTCCTCCCCTGTCCTAACAGTGCCAGGTTGGACAGCCCGTTTTCCATTGATCTCACTGTGTTCACTGTTACAGTTTGGTTATTTCTGACTTTACATGCAGAGCTGGTGGAATACCTTAAGGAATGTCTCTCTCTCTCTCTCTCTCTCTCTCTCTCTCTCTCTCTCTCTCTCTCCATCCCCCCTCCCCCCCCCCCTCCCCCCCGCCCCAAAAAATCCCTCCCTCTCTCTCTCCCCCTTCCTCCCTCTCTCCCTCCCTCCCCCTCCACTCTCAGCATGCATGTATGCAATCAGAAACCAGCCATGCAACTCACACCCAGAGGTTGGGCTTGTTTACGCTGCTCCTGCTGCTCCTGTAAGAGTCCCAATTACCTTCCATTCAGTTGTCAGTGTGACAAGCACCTCATTAGGGCATCCAACTCTGGCTGGAACTACTCAGACTGGGGAGCCAGATCAGTTGGGCTTTAAATAAGGTTTCTACCCATAAGACCCTAGGCTTCATCTAAGGGGTATGCATAATAATAGGACCCATCACAGAGTGCCCACCGTTGCCAAGAACTGGATGAGCTACCACCAGCAACAGACTCGACACAGTTCAGTAAATGAATCTTACACATCTCCTAAATTGAAATGGTAGTGGTCAAACAGACAGCTAAGTGGTTAGGAGCACTTGCTGCTCTTGAAGAGGACCCAAGTTTGGTTCCCAGTACCCACATCTTGTGACTTACACCCACCTCTAACTTCAGCTACAGGGGACCTAATTCCTTTTCTTCTGCCCTCCATAGGCATCTATATACACAGATGCATGCACACATGCATGCATGCACACACGTGCGCACACACACAAACACGCACACACACATTTGAATAAATCTTGAAAGTAAGAGATAATTCTTGCCCTACAGAATAGTTTACAAAATATGTTTGTCACTGATATCTGTTACAAGGCACCTTGCTGCTCCGAGGGTCTATGAGGTCACACCTAGTATTTGAAAGCATGTAGATGTCCCACATTGATAGACTTAACCATTCTTTCCTTGATTCCAGTGTTATGCCAAATCTCTCTTGATGCTGGAAGTAGGGAAATGCACATGAATTTGACCTAGACCTTGCTGGAGGGAGTTTACTGCCTAATGTTAGGAACAAAATAACCAAGCTTTTATGGCAACAACAGGGAGCTGTTTCAAGTGGGAAAATACCAGGGTCTGCCCTCACTTTCCTTACTCAGCACCCTCCAGGCTTCTCAAAGGATCCGCAGCACCCCAGTGCTGACTATGGCGGGTCTTCCCAGAGCACACTGCCGTTCTTCAGAAGAGGCAGTTCCTAACACCTTTCTCTTTCTTCTGAAGGAGGAACCAATCTCTCCATCAGTGGATGGTGGAATGAACCCCGGTCCAGGAGTCTGAAGACCTGGTACGAGCCCCACCCCCGCTGCTATGTAATGTGCAGCCACTGGCCAGGCCTTCTGGATTCTCTGCGCCCCAGTTTCCTCCTGTGGAATATGCGGGTGGCAGTCTTGGCTCCACCCACTATGACCTCTGAGGAGAGGTGCCGTCACTTTTACAGTGATTCAGGTGGTGAACCTTACCGATCTCTTTCTATGCCGAGGCTGTGCAGGGCCTATGGGAAATGCAAACGGAGTAGAAAATGGGATTCCCGCCCTCCCATTCTTGCCTCCTCACTGAGGGGGAAATGTGCACAGATGATCTAGGCAAGGAATCACAATATTCTCATTTCTGGATATAATTCAATTTTCTCCAGACTGGGTACAACTTTCCCATTAGGTTACTTGTTGACTACAAAGGTGTGTTTTCTTGGATATGCACAACCTTAGGATACTATGAGGGCTTAGATTTAAGATGCATAGATTGGTAAGGTTGATATATGCTTCCTCTGCTTGCTTTATGATCAGATGACTTAAATAGTACGTGAGCAACTAAGACTAGAATGGAAAAAGACAGTCAGGGGAGGCTGAAGGGACCTGGGGCATCAAACCAAGCAGCCCCTTCCCTCTGGAGGTGAAGATTCTGCCTTGTCTGCTTCTGTTGCCATCTGCTTCCTAGGTGGCACCTTGAACACTGTGGCCTCTGGACAGGGAGAGCCATGTGAATTCCAACCCAGAAGAAAGCAGCAAGGCCCAAAGAGCCACACTTCCTCTGTCAAGCGGTTATAATGCATTTATCTACTCATGAGATAGGAGTCTTTGTAACCTAAACACCTCCCAAAAGGTCCCACCTCCTAACACCGTTGCATTAGGAAGTATGTTTCGTTTCCAACGCGTGAATTTGGGGGAACACATTCCAATTATAGTGGGCCCTGAGGCATCAAGAACAAATACATTCCAGTCAGGTGACTAGTCTAAGTCAGAGATAGATGTGGACCTACAGTCCAGATGCCCTGGCCATCAGCCTTGCATGACATCATTATCAAAGTCCATTGTATCTGTCCTTCTCACTACAGAATGAGTGGAGAAGTGTCTCTACGGCAACTCTTATGTAAACTTCCAAAGCTCACAGACAGGTATGGTCAAATGCTTTTTTTTTCAGTTACTAACTGAATGACCTGAGAACTGTACAGTTCTTCTAACAGTGTCTAATGTTCCCTCTGTTGTGTTGTACAAGACATCTAGCAATGGCTCTCAGCAGTGTCAGAGAACAAGACCCTCCGTTGTCCTATAGAGAGTAGCCAAGCAGTAAGTGCTGTCTAAATCTCCACTCATGTTTGCCCCCAGATGCTAGCCCGGCTCTGTGAGCCTTAAGCACTCCTCCTGGAATCCACCAACCCTGCTCAGGCTGCCACCTAGGGCACAGACATCAGTGAGATGCAAGGCAGCCCCTCTCTTTCTCAACCAATTACTGAGTAGCTTTTTATTGCCACATTAATTAAGAGCGAAGCAGATAATTGGCATTAGCTTATAGGAGCTGAAAAATCATTAATGGTTCTTTTTACACTAGTTGTAGACCATTCATTGTGATAAATCTTGATTTGAATGTAATTCACACTCATTTCCATTTATCCCTAATGTGAGGATAGAGGCATATTCTTGACACATGAAAATTAGAAGGGTCTAGTAGCTGCAGTAGGTAGACCCGAGACTGGTGTTTGCTGAATAAATGAATGGATTTTTCAAAGTAAATGAGCAAATGGAAGAATAAATAAAGGGGGTCTGTTGGGTTAGTGGTTATGGGTGCATGCTTTGGGTTGTGACTTCATTTCTCTGAATTTTAGTTTCCTGTGTGTTATATAGAGATGTGCATCCCCATTGCAGATACTGTAATAACCACAGAGTATGTCTGAAGTGCCCGTAACAATTGGGGCCTTTAGTGCTTAGGGAATGTTCATTGTTCCCACCCTTCTCATCATCACTACCATTATCTTCATCATCCTCTTAATATGTGCATCATCACTGCCCTCTTGGTTGTCTTCATCATCCCTGTCATTTTTTTTTTTTTACAAAGCTTTATAGAGCATGATCAAAGCTAGTCATTGCCCTCACTGGGAATATCACTTTCAGAAAACCAAAACACTTCCTTTTGTTGCGTATGCCTTTCTCAAACCTTTTATTCTGAAATAATTGCATTTCCAGACAGGACCCCTTTATTCTGCAGTCTAAGGGGTAATTGCCGCAGCCGCTGCCATGTTGAAAGGTTTCCAGGGTCCTGTGAATAGAGGCATGCATGAGGGTGAGAGCCGCTCTCCCTCTGGTCCTGGAACTGATTATCTTGTTTGCTTTAATCACCAATCAGCACAAAGATCCTTTGCAGGGGATGTTTACAGCCTAGCAGAGCCCAGTAGCACATCCTTTGAAGGGCTGTGAAGGAACAGCTATGGAGCAGGGCACCATAGGGTCACACCATGAGTAATAGACTCGCATTCCCGCCTTGATTTGCAGTTTACTGTGGAAGTTTGGGAGCTTCAGTCACTCCACAGGCAAAATCATGTTTTTACGATGTCTTCCAGGGTGGCTGTGAGATTCCCTGAGATACATTCATGTGAGGATGACATCGTGCCCGGCCCCAAATAGGTGGCTGGTGAAATGTCAGCTAATTGGTGAAAGTCAGCACTGTGACTGGGGCTCCCTGGCACTTCCTATTAGTGTTTTTGCCTGTCTGCCACCGCATCTCTGGGTTATCTCACCCCTCAAGACATCCTTGGTCTCTCTGCAAACTTGCTTTCATGTAAGAATGATTGAGCCAAACCGGCTGTGTATCTCCACCCACTCTCATACTTCTCGCACGATCTTGCACTTGCTCAACCCAAAGACACAGGAATTTTCCTTTGGAAAAAGTCTATACCATCAAAGCCAGTAGGAGGCTGGCCAGATGGCTTGGTGAGCAAAGCTGCTTACCTCCAAACCTCATGAACCGCAATTGTACCCCAGGACCCACATGGCAGGAGGAGAGACGTGACTTATGCAAGTTGTTCTCTCAACAGCATACACGCCCCCATGGTAAGCAGAGAGATAGCCAGACACAAATAAATGTAATTAAAAAAAATTAAGCCAATAGGATACATGTGGCTATGGCATACTAGAATATGATAAGCAGCTTAGAGAACCTCTCATGTCCTAATATCCAGGTGCACCATCATGGTTCAAAGCCTGCGCTTCCCCCTTTGGATGCTTTGGGGTTTTCCATGTCATCATATGGTCAGAGTTCATCTAAAGTTGTGAGTAGGTATCCAATTCATACCCTCTAAGGATGGCAATGCAGCAAGCCCCAATTCTGGCTCAATTTTCCCTCATCCTCAATCATTTACCCTGCTACACACACCGTGGGAGCTGCCATTAACCAATGACCGGCTGATATTACTATGTAAATATGACAGCTCCTTCCTTTGTCCGGGGTGAGAATCAAGTGAATGTGTACTATCAGCTGTCTTCCTATCCCTGCCTCACATCCTTCCTCCAGTAGTGTTTACCTTGTCCTCAGAAGCTCTGTGAACCTGAGGCATCTCTTCATCAGTCTTGTATATAAGAGGAACAGCTTCAGGAGGCATGACCATTTCCTCAACAGAAGCTGCCTGGACCCAGGAGGAGATCATGAAGGCCTCTGTCTTCAGAAGCTTGTGTTCTTGGGAGCAGACTTGAAAATGCAGAAGTTTAGGGGGATGAGGGCTATGTAGAAGGAAAAGCTACCCAGATTCCTCTGAGGACTAAGGAAAAAGAGGTATATAAAATTTCAGGTAGTTTGTTAATATTCATCCAACAACGGGTGAGTGTGTGTTGGGCACCAAGCTCCAGGTTGGTGTAACAGGATGTGATGATGAAAAAGACATAGACTATCCTGGAGGCACTTTGTACAGTAACACTGCACCACCTATAAGGTTGTTGTACACTTGTAAGAGTATCACAGGAACTCCAAGGAGCAGGCCTGGGCTCAACAGTGGCAGGTTTTCTTCCCCTATGGAATGGTCTTGGGGGTCTTGGCATAGCGTAGGTACCCAGGGATGTTGGTGGAGCTAAACTAAGCAGTTGAACAGGGAAGAGAGGTCACTGATCCAGAAATTCCTGAGCATAACTAAGAGGCACTTGTAGTTGGAAGTTTTCCTGTGTCCCACCCAGTCTGCAGCCACTCAGACCCAAATAAACACACAGAGGTTTATATTAATTTCGAATTGTATGGCCTTTAGCTCAGGCTTGTTATTGACTAGCTCTTACATTTAAATTAACCCATAATTCTTATCTATGTTTAGCCATGTGGCTTGGTACCTTTTCTCAGTTCTGCCTTGCCATCTTGCTTCCTCTGTGTCTGGCTGGTGACTCCTGACTCAGCTCTTCCTCTTCCCAGAATTCTCCTCATCTGCTCACCCCACCTGTATTTCCTGCCTGGCTACTGGCCAATCAGTGTTTTATTTATCAACCAATCAAAACAACATATATTGACAGCATATAGAATGACATCCCACAGCAATCACTTTCTTCTTAGATCTTTTAAAATACTTTTTCATTTTTAAATTGGTTTTTATTTTATGTGTATAGATGTTTTGCCTACATATATGCCTTTACACCACATGCATACCCAAGCCCTTGAAGGCCAAAAGAGTGTCCAATCTCCTGGAACTGGCATTACAAGTGATTGGAGCCACCAGGTGGGTGTTGGGACTCTACCTGAATCCCTTGGAAGAGCAGTGAGTACTCAAAGCTGCTAAGCCATCTGTCTAGCCACTCTTCCAAAGATTATTTTTAACATTCTTTAATGCTTTGTGGATGGGCTGCATGTGTCATAGTGTACATATGGAGCTCAGAGGACAACTTGAAGTTGTCTACCATGTCTCTCTACCATGTGGGTCCCAGGGATTGAACTCAGGTTGTGGGGCTTGGCAGTAAGCACCTTTACCCACTGAACCATCTTGATCGACCAAATTTTGTTTTGTTTTGTTGTTTAACCTTTATGTATTTGCTTCTTAGATCTTTGATTTCAGAGAAGAAAAAGGCCCACGCAAGCAATCTGAACATTATTGGTGACAATGTCAGTGACATTAGGCAGCAGGGTCCCAAACACAACGGGTTTTGTTGCTGTTTTTTTTTTTTTTTTTTAATGTGAGGAAAATTCCCATTTATATTCTAAGGTTCAAATGCTTTCAGGGATGAGGTGGGGAGGGAGGATCTGAGCTGGAAGCTATTGTTCATGCTTGGCTGATATTTAATCAGTTTGTTGGGTCGTAATTGAGACCACAGCTCCAATGGCAGAAACTCAAACGATCAAGTCGAAGCCAGTGAGTCTTTCTCATTATTTATCTTACAGTAGAGATAACCTTTTCATTATTGAAATGTAATTTCCAAATGAGATAGTTAATATTAAAACAGAATTAGCAACATGAGCACAACATTTGGGAAGAGATTTCTAATAGCTTTTTTTTTTAATTTTAATGTCTGCAAAATTAGTGTTCATTCTTGCTGCAATGTTAACTGATGATTGAGGCTGGGTAAGAGAATGGTCCCAGCCATCCTACTGTCTAGCAGGGGGCTGTGGGAGGTCTCTTAATTCTCTGTATCAGTCATATAACCCTGTGAAGTCTGTGCTAGCAGAGTGGATGCTTTGTTTTGCACTACATCTGGGCTATGATTGACTGTTTCGTTTAACAAAGAAGTGTTGAATTCTGGGTATGGGAGATGAGCTATGGGTATGTAAAAAGACGAATGAGGTTTTTTGTTTGTTTGTTTGTGTTTGTGTTTGTTTTTCGTGTTTAGTTTTGGTTTTTCAAGACAGAGTTCTTCTGTGTAACAGTTCTGGCTGTTTGGAACTCGCTCTGTAGACCAGACTGGCCTGAAACTCACAGAGATCTGCCTGCTTCTGCCTCCTGAGTGCTGGGATTAAAGACGTGTACCACCATCACCCAGCTAAGATGAAAGAGTCTTAAAATCTTCACAAAGGATTTTAGCTGGCACAGTAGCAAGATACTAAAATAAGAAATGGCAACAAGTATTCACATGCCTGAGGGTCAGGCACATTTATTTCTCCAATTCATAGACACCAGACTCACGTTCCAATATCTCACTTCTCTGGGAATCCTGGTTTGAGGAGGGCATCCTTTGTATTCCCAGGACTCCCTTCCAATTTCGCCTTCTCATATCTGCTTACTCATCTCTTCCATCAGACTCTCCTCCTCAGGCTGTGAACTTGTTCTCTCAACTGCTACCAAAGGACTTGTGCATAGCACAGAACACAATTTCTAGAAGGTGGTCAATAAATACTCATTCAAATAATAAGAAAGCAAGAATTGGGGTGGAAGGGTGCTTTGAGAACAAAACAAAAGGAGTACTTGGGAGGGAGCATTCCAGAAGAGGCAACAACCTGATAGGAACTCCAAAGATTCTAACAGGCTTGGCTATTTTGGTTCTTGTGAGAGTATTGGCACCCTGGGTCCATTCAGACACAGGAGTTGGCTTTAGAGGGGACAGGTCACTCCACCTCTGCTGATAGGTCCTTTCCCCTCATCTTTGAGGAAGTGAAAGAGTGCCGGTTCCGTGCCAGTGCGATGCTTCCTACTCAACTGCCTCCCCCTATATGGCTTTGGTCCAAGCCCTGGGGACTCACCGACAGGCCGGGCCCTAGAGGAATTCCTTCTCTCAAGTACAAGCATATGGTGGCACTGAGGATGGGAGAGTGGCTTTTGCTGGGTCACGAGATTGTGAAGGGAAACAACCCAAACAAGTGTTCTGGAATAGAATCTTCCAGAAAAAGAAACCCAAGAGACAGTGGAAGAGTAGAAAAGTCAGAGTCATGCTTCTATCCTGCCAGAGTCCTGCCCCTCTCTGGACTTGTCCCTCTGTGAAATGCGGTTATGCTAACTCTATAAAACCATCTCCATTTCAGCCTCTTGGCCAACTCGGCCATTCTAAGTCTGCTAATTTGAAAGTCTGGCAAAAAAAAAAAAAAATCTATGAAGAACACATGGATCAGCTTGGCCTTAGTGAATCACCTCCACTCTACTCACCGTGCCTGGTTCAAATCACCTCTCATATATTAAACCCATTTGGAAAATGAGGCGGGGTTTGGGGGTGGTCTCCAGGAAGCAAGTAAACCTATTCCGGGTAATCTCTCTCTCACCAGCCACTCTTGCCTCCTGAGACAGAGATAAGCACATTGTTTCAATCAGGCCCAAGTTCCATTTCCTTATCTTAAAACTATCTTCTACCACATTATAAATAATCAGCTTACCAGGGAGCTAGGCCAGACTGAGTGTGTGTGTGTGTGTGTGTATGTGTGTGTGTGTGTGTGTGTGTGTGTGTGTGTGTGTGTGTGTATGTGTACATTTTTTGGTGTAGTAAACAGAGCCCAGGTAGCAACCTGGATCTTCAAGCATCCCAAATGAATGGGGTTCCCACCCCTGACCATCAGAACAAGGAGCTGGATATTGGCAAGAGAGAGAACTTTAGGGTGAATTTACAATCTAAACATTAAACATTTACAGCTAAGAACCCTAGAGCAGCAGGCACAAAGCACGATCATCCCAGGCCAGCTGACTCATGCTCATCCAAACTGTAGACCTTGGTATTAGAAACAGCCAGAAGTAGGGGTTTATTATACACAGTCAGGAAATATGACCTCTGAGAATGAGATCCACCTTTTCTCCAAGAAGGACCTATTACGTTGTCTATGGCACCAAATTCAAAATGAAAATGCACTTTGTGTACAATGAGTAATAATTTCAGGATGGCAGCAGTAGAATTTAAATGGGATCTGGAGACTTTCTGAGCCCTGAGTTCTGGACAGGGCAGCGGGACAATGCCCGCATCACCAGCCCTGCCCCTTCGGCAACCTGAACCATGTGTGTGGACCTCGGGGCTCCAATGTACTGGCTTGCCTGCCTGCTTGCATGCTTGCCAGCCACCTTCCTGCCTGCCAGCCCCCTGCCTTCATGCTTGCTGGCTTCCTGTCCATCCAGTTTAATATTTGAGCATGTAGTTTGTTTCCTTGGCTCAAAAGTCAAACAACACATGATGATCTGCACTAGAAACTCATTCTGCCCCATCCATCTTTCCCTCACATTTCCCAGCACTCCACATTGTTGAATTCCAGAGTCCTTTTTACAAATGCAAACATGTTCTCACCTGTGCACATTTTTTAAAGACCCAAAGTTGCATACCTGTCAGTTTTTCTGGGCCCTGCTTGGGAACATTCTTCCAGGAATCCAGTAGAGCCCTACCAGAGCTGCCGCTCTGCTTCCCACCTTCAGAACCACACAAAGCAAGGCCGGTTCCTCTCCCCATGTGAAACACCTCGAAGGTGTGGAAGCTGAGGGCTGTTCCCTCCCCACCGCACTTCACTGAGCCTCAACTTCCTTGATTCAGACTTTATTTCTTCAGCCATTTTTCTCAAGTTATGGTGTCTGAACTGCTCTGTTACTCGTAACTTCTGGGACAGACAGGACTCAGAACCAGCCAAAAGAGCTGCCGGAAGTTGAGAAAACTAACTAAATAGGTAAATAAATATTGATCTCTTCTCTTCCACCATTCTCATCCCCCAACAGTTCTGTGCATCTTCCTTAATGAGAATAATAGCTTGCTTAGGAAATTGTTCTGTACCAGGAACCAGGCTGTGCACGTATCAACATGATAACACCTTCAGACAATGCTATAGGATATTTGGTATCATTGCTCCTTATAGACAGGCTGCTCAGGAAGGTGTATAGGATATCTGGTATCAATACCACTCATAGACAGGCAGCCCAGGAGGCTATATGGGATATTTGGTGTAATTGCCCTTTATAGACAGGCAGCTCAGAAAGCTGTATAGAATATTTGGTATAGTTGCCCCTTATAGACAAGCAACTCAGGAAGATGAATAAATTTACAGCAGTTTACACAACAAAGATATGTCATAAGGAAGGTTCCAGCTGGTCTGTTCAATGCCAAAACTTGTTCTGTAGTCAAATTTTTCTTTGGACAGCCAGTTCACAAATAATGACATGGAGACTTCTTATTAGTTATGAAAGCTTGGCCTTAGCTTAGACTTGTTCCCAACTAACTCTTACAACTTACATTAACCTGCTTCTATTAATCTACATTCTGTCACATGGCTCGGTTACCTCTACTCTATACTGCATGTCTGACCTCTTCAGTGTCTCCCTGGTGTCTCCATACTGCCCATCCTGCTTCTTCTGTGTCTGGCTGGCAGTTCCACCTTCTTTCCAGTGTTCTCTCTCTGTCTAGAAGACCCCTGCCTAGCTAGCTATTGGCCATTCAACTTTTTTATTACACCAATCACAGCAATAAATCTTCACAGTGAACAGATATCCCACAACATTGTTCTTCTCTGGTCCAGAATCATACCTCCCCTCTCAGTCCCCTTGGGGTCCAATATGGGGTTGACAACTAGATGCTTTCCCAAAGAACTTCTCTACAAGTTGTCAACCAAATTTATAACTTTGACCCAGTCATCACCTCAAATGCCAAACTTCGGTTTCAAACTACTCATTTACATTTCATCCTGACTGCACTGCCTCCAAATAAAACATTAAATACAACTCATAACTGTAACCCCCAATCCTGTGTGGCCCCCAGCTTTCATTGTCTTGAGGAATGGACTAATCTACCTCCTTGCTGCAGTTGGAATAACATGTCCTCTTCAATTCCTGTGTCTTCTATGGTTTCCTTCCATTAAAAAAAAAAATCCAGAGCATCTCTAAGACACCCTCATGTCTTTGATGGATTATAGATCGTTCTCTACTCTTCTGCTTATACTTCCCCAGCCACACCTTCAGTTCCTGACATATCAAAACCACCCTCGCCTCTGGGCTTTGCACATGTCACTCCCCTTCTTGGAATGCTCTTCCAGCTTCTTTTGACAGTCCTTGCCTCTCTTATCCATTAGCTCTCAACCCGATAGTCACCTTCTTGAGAGATTTTTCCTAATAATATTTTATTATGAATTCACTTATTATTATTGTGTGTGGACACACATGCCATGGCTTGCATATGGGGGTCAGAGGACAACTTTGTGGAGTCAGTTCTGGGTCTTGAACTCGGATCATCAGGCTTGCACACACTCCTTTTCTTGCTGAGCCGTCTCTCCAGCCCTTTCTGACAATCTTATCTGAACAACTCTCTGCCATCCTCTCTCAAGGACTCTTAATGGAGATAATAAATCTCCAGCATAATACTTAGGTCCATTCTTTTGGCTGTTCCTTTGTTTCCTTTTATTGCATGTCTGTATGCCAGACGTTAAGCTCTGCAAGGGCAGGAGCTGTCTCTCTCATGGTGGCACCTTCTAGAGCAAGCCTAGCACCACATGCAAGATAACTGTAGGATTTTTTCCCTCCTTTCTTTGGTCCTTTCACATAATAGGTTTTCCTGGAAAGCTGCAATGAGTTTCATGACCCATTATTTTAATTTAATAGGTTTTTTTCTCTGTAGGAGAATTGACAATAAGTATGTCTCTTGGAACACACACACACACACATATGCGCGCGCGCACGCGTGCACACACACACACACACACACACACACACACACACACACACACATGCTTGCACACCCCCAAACCACCCTCCTCCCTCTGTGGATTCTACATGTTAATAGATGGTGCCTGGCAGATAATAAGCATGCATTGTTATAACGTAAGTTAGTGATCACTGGCCTCCAAACTGCAAGCCGAAAACTAAATAGGTATTTTGATTTCAGTTTAGCTCAACAAACATTTCCTATAACCACCTGCCAGGGCCCGCCAATATAAACCTAGAGGATGTCTAGTCTTTTAGGGACACCACACAGCTCAGAGTGAAGTCATGAAGTAAGTGCAGAATCAGGGAGCTGCCCGAGAAGGAGACCATGACTCTCCCAGCTCACCCTAACAGTTAGCGGCAAATCCACTACTCCTGGCCTTCCTGGTTGTAAAAGCCACAGCCTCTGACCAGGCCTGCAAGGCTCATGGGTGAAGGCTTTTGCTTACCATTTCTCCCCTTCATGTCTGCCAGAACCCACATGCTCTCTTTTATATTACTTTTTTTGCAAAGGAAAAGAGCAAAAGCAATTCTCTCTTCAGAGAGTCCCTCTCACCCTTCACTGGATACCTTGGGTCCCTCTCATTCTCGACTATTGGTGGCCACCAAGCAATTAAACTGTTTGGGGTCTAATGAAGTGCAAAGACAATTCCCTTCCCTGGACCTGGGAATGCAACAGTTACTGGCTGCTGAGGGCAGACATTAAGGAGAACCATTTTAATTGATTAGAATGTGCATATGCTGTATTGGTTTAGTTTGCGGGCATTTTGGAACAAATAGCACTGTCATTGTGAGCCTTAATTAGATAATAAATTAGTAGATAAATGGATTCCCCAGCTCTACTGGCCTCCACCTCCTTGTCAGCACTCAGCCTCAGAGATAGAGGTTCACTCCTGCATGACTGAGGAGCTGTGTGAGGGACAGAGCTGGGTCTGATCTACTCTGCTGGGGTCTTCCTGCCTTCAGCATCCTGTAGATAATGAAGAAGTTAGAGGGTGAGGTAAAGGGCAGATTCTTGCTGTGGAAGAAACTTCACAGAGCTAGAGTCCCAGACCAGCTCAGTACTTCTTCGCAGTTCTGTTTGTAGGCTGGAATGCGCTGCGCACTGGAGATATACGTAGCAAAGACACCTGTCATTGTGGAGAGACAAATGAAATGGGTAGGAATGTCATAGCTTGTCAGGCAGTGAGGAACTACAGAGAAAAGTAAAGTAGGAAGGGAGGAGACTGGGAGCATAGGGCAGGAAAGGAGGTGGAATTTAAAAATAAATTGGTTAGAAAAGAGACTTGGGAGGTAACATTGAAACCAAGAATGATGAGGAGATGAGACAAGAGTGGCCAGTTCAGAGACTCTGAGACAAGAGAATGCCTGGTGAGTTGGGGGAAGAGCAAGGAGGCCTGGCCCATGGGTGAGCAGGGAGCAGAGCAAAAGGTAAAGAGACCAGAAAAGTGACCATCCCAGCTAGCTGGAGCACTAAGGGTCTTGGAAGTCACCATCCTGGCTAGCTGGAGTACTTGGGGTCTTGGAAGCTGCAATTAAGAATTTGAGCTTTAGGTCTCAGCAGAAGACCTGCATTGCTTTCAGTATTTCCTCATTTATGATTACTTACAATCCAGAATAATTGCTTCCAGTCCTGAATAGCAGGCATGCATGTACAGATCAAGGTACCTTCTCCTACACCCTTACAGACATTGCTAATTGATTACAGTCCCCTTTCCAGTGAACTTGATTTGGCCTTGACGTTTTGCTTATCCAGCCTTCCTGGATTCTACCACTACCTCCAGGTGGTACTACAGAGAGTGAAAGCTAGTCTAGTGTGCCTACTTCTGGGGAAGGATACTGGGGGAAAAAGTATAAGAAGGTTCTCAATGGGTGCTCTTGTGTTGACATCAAGAATGTTTGCCATTCCATGAATGTCCCCTTCCTAGGAAGCATGAGGAGAGAGAACAACACCAACTTCTATGCCAGCTTTTGGCAGGTTAAATCAAATATCCAGAGGCTTGTAGAAATCTCACTTGTTCTTGCATTAGTCTGGGACAGTGTTCCTGGATGGCAGCAACATCTCTTTATGCTGGGTATGATTGAGAGACCTGTATTCTTTCTGTGTTGTGGCTCTTCTTTCACCTAGCACTTCAGAGGTGTCTATGAAAGAGAAAGAAGGGAAGAGGAAACCTGAGTCCTATGCATCTGGGCTGAGAATAGTCATTATCTGTTCTGGCCAATTCCATAAGTGAAATCCAGTGCCTTGGGTCTCCTTAGATACACAGAGCTGAGAAATGTAGTCTGTGGCTAAGCAGGCCTGTGAAGTCTTCGTTCTGTGCTCTGAATGGAAGAGCACACATGTGATAGACAGTGAATATACAGCAAACTCAGAATTTGTGGTCCTCTCCCCTACAACTAATCCAGTGTTTCTGATCACACTGTCAATAAGGCTTACACTTCTCACAGTTTCAGAAAAATGTCACTTCTCACAAATTTAGAGGCCAGTTCAGATTGATAAGCGTTTATTAAGCTCCTACTCTGTGTCAGACAGTGGGGAAACTCTGCCTCAGTTTCCTACTCTAAGTAAACATTCCCACTGTGAAAGGCCTGCTCCCACTTTTTAAAAGGTTCCTATGAGGAGAGAGGAATAAGAAATATTAGGTAGAATGATAAGCCTAGCCGAGAAGAAGAAAGACAGAAACACAGAATAGCTTCGGGAGGACCTGGGTCAATACCCAACAGCCCAGAACTTTATTCAAAAGGACTTTTTATAACAGTGCCACAGGGTGAGTCAAAAGACCTCCCCCTTGCTAGATACAACCAAGTGTAGACCCTTCCAAACACCTAGTACCCAGGCCTGTGGTCCAATCATCCTTCTATGCATCCCTGCTGGTAAAGCAAGCTCAGATCTCACTAGGAAACCTCTGTGGGCTCCCACATCCCACATTCTCAGTTATTAATTAAGATTGAAAGGGGGAAATCCAGGGTAAAAAATGGGTGCTTAGTAGCCATTTGCATCATTTTTTCCTTGTGGTTTTTTGTTTGTTTGTTTGTTTGTTTGTTTGTTTAGTTTTTTTGAGACAAGATTTCACTGTGCAGCCCTGGTTGTCCTAGAACTCACTCTGTAGAGCAGACTGGTCTCAAACTCACAGATATCCACCTGCCTCTGCCTCCCAAATGCTGGGATTAAAGGTGTGGACCACCACCACCCAGTTCAGCACCCATTTCTTTTCAGCTTTTGCAGGAGAAATCCTGGGGTTAAGTGGGATGACTCCTTAAACATCCTAACTTGGAAGAGCTTGTCTTGTATAAGAAGAGACCACCACCTGCATAGATGGGGCATAGCTGAGTACACAAGGATTAAACATAGAGGTGAGGGCTGGAGAGACAGCTCTGAGGTTAAGAGCATTTCCTAGTCTAGCAGAGAACCCAAGTTTATGTCCCAATATTCCAGCTCCAAGACATACAATGTCCACTGGCCTCAGAGGGCAAACCTACATGCATGTGGTTCACATAAACTCATGCAGACGCACACACAAACACATAAATTTAAAAAAATAATAAATATTTTTAAAGGATTTATGTAGTAACAGATCTGACTTCTCTATGTCTTTCTAGTTCAAAGCTCTTAAAGTTATGTTAACAGAGTTCAAGTTTATATTCTATCGGTCCCATTTCTCCAATGGAAATGCCGCGGCCTGGACCAAGAACCAGCAGTGATTGGTCACTTTCTATCGTGAAGGCTCCACATGGGCACCTTGGCTACAGTCTGTCAAGTTTTACAGAAGGATGTGTGGAAGGGAAAACTAACACAAACCGTGAGAGACCAGCTCCCACAGTCCACTCAGGGTAGTAAAAGGAATGCCTCAGAGTAGTGAGGGGTAGGAAACTTTTTATTCTGAGGGTAATTATGAACAAGTTTTAATCTATCTATGACTGGTTAAATAAGGAAACACACAAGCTTTCTGATGTTAACTTTCTCTTTTACTTCATCTTAAGCATGGTCTCTGACTCTGTCTCCGCATAACTACATATCTCCACATTGCTACATTCTGTACATACAGCTACATGTCTTTCTTTACATACATACAGCCATACATCTCTATACACAGTGTCATCTGTTTTCACATATCTATACATCTATTTTTTACATACATTTCTCTTCTGCATCTCTTTTCTACACAGCTTCATCTTCCATGCCTCCACACAGTTCCAAATCTCCACACAGCCACAGCTAAACATCTTTTACATGGCTCTCTCACCACACAGCACTTTACACAGTTCCTAGGCACAGCTCCTCTACATAGCAGCAGCTCTTTCACACAGCTCTCTCTCTCTCTCTCTCTCTCTCTCTCTCTCTCTCTCTCTCTCTCACACACACACACACACACACACACACACACACACACACACACACACACACACACTTCACTCACATGCTGCAGCAGCTCTCACAGAGCTCTACACAGCCATCTCTCTCCACACTGCCGCTGCTGCTCCACAGCCAAACTCTGGACAATTATAAGTTTCATTTTCAGGGCCCTACCCGTTCTCAAAACACAAGATAAGTCACATAGTTTCTCTTAGGCTAGTAATGTCACATTGACCCATGCACATAGCTCTAAGTTGGTGAGGGGTCCCAGACGTTAAACAGTTGGCTGAACCTTGAGCCGTCAGGGTACATGCAGAAAGGGAGCTACTGCAAGGACTGTGTCTTGACGTAAACAGCCGGGCCTTGATTTAGCAATAAACAACACCTGGGAATTGGTCTTTGTGTCTATTCTGTAGGCGCAGCTTAGTCTGTTTGGACTAGTTCTAAGTTCTTTGCAAAATGTGTAAAAGGCTGTCTTTGAAACTGAGAATGCTATTACTTTTCTGTGTCAGTGAAGAAGAATATTCTGGTAATATTTCTGTTCATCAGAATTATACAGCTTAAACAGAAATCCACAGTGAAATGTGTGCCAAGAGATATAAAACACACTACCAAAGGGCTGTGGAAAGCACCCACAGCTGTTCTTATTAGGAGGGCATAGCAGTGGCACCCCAGAAAGTTACAGACAGAAAACAACCGGTTTCCACAGCCAGAGACTCCAATGCCAGGTGGGGCTCCCCATCAGAGAGTTATACGTCTGGTGGATTGACTTGTCAAACACTAGTTGTCATCTGCTGTATACTCCCAAGGCCCTCAGCAGAAAACAGTCCAGAGGTTCCTCCAAGGCGAAAGGATGTCACCTGAAGAAGGGAGACTGAGAGAGGAACTGCAGAGTGAGGTCTCCTGAATCACAATGACAGTTGGAGTCAAAAGATTTTTTTTTTTGAAAAGACTTTTTAAAGATGATATTTAGGATCCCCTTTATGAGGAATAGTCTCCTCTTTGTTATACCTGGTGACTCCGTTCATGCCCAGTGTAATGGTCTTCTAAGTAACGCCCACTTCTGGTCCTAAGTGCCTCCCAGCCACCAGAGAAGTGAGGGGAAATGGCAGTGGTGCTAGGCTGCCTTCCGGAAGCTGGACAGGGGCTCAAGCAAGGGCTTGGCTGGCTTCTATCCAGCAGCAATCGGGTGCAGGCAGGGGACTGGCCCTGTGTTCCACACTTGGGAATCTAAGCACATATGTCAGGGCCTCAGAAAGGTCTTCTTGAGAAGGTGACTCACAGAAGTAAGGCAGGGCTGGCCTAGGAGGGCCTTAATCAGGCTACCAAAGCAGACACCCAGACACGGAGGTAAAGCCGAGGCCGAGCTGGGCCTTAGGACTCTTCCTTAGCAGAGCAAAGGTACCTAGGACAGGGTCAGTGTTGCGGCTCCAATGGGGAATTACTTGGGTGCCCAGGGAAAGGCAGAGTTTGGATGGTGCTCAGCCAGGCAGAGGCAAGGAACATTCTCTAAGGAGCAGGGTAGAGCAGAATCCATGTGAGGCTTCTTCTGAACTTTTGCTTGTTCAGGCAAGTTTTCAAAAAAGAGGCTATTCCCAAAAAGCTTAGTAAGGAAGGACAGAAATGGGAACTCACTAATTTTCTATCAAACATTCTATGTATTTCATCTCTTTTTCACAAACAACCTTCTAAAGATCAGAAGACTGAGAGCCAGAGGGAAGGAGCATACCCAGTTAATGAGGGGCAGAGCCTGGCTCTGAAGCCTGTAGCCTGTCTCCCACACCCCTGTAGACTGGACTGGAGCTAGTGCTTTCCGATGGGATTTTTGCCCATCTTTTCCTTCCCTGCTTGTCACCTGGTACCCTGGTGGAACACTTCATCACCACAGGATAAGCCAAATGAGGACTTGTACCCCATCCTCCCCAGTCTCCTCTGAGCACCCGGGGCCCAGTTACCCACTGCCCTATGTACACTGCACACTCCCTGAAAAGCCCTCTCCCCAATAACTGTGAGTTCTTCTAGAGCAAAAGCTATATTTTAAACTCCCTTGTCCTGGTGATTGACACATAAAAGATATCATATAATGGTAAGGAGGGGAGACCCCTCCACATCAACTCTTTGTGGCCCTGTAGCCTAAGAGCCAGGCTGTGATGTGAACTTCAAATGTTGGGCCATACCCTTATCACATGGCATTTGTTTCCCTCTTAGGTTCTATGCACAGGAGCATTTGTTAACTTATAAGGAGGGGTTTAAGTTGGTCTTCGTGTCCCCAGGATCTGGGTGTACAGGCTCCAGTGTGAGAACGATGAAGTACTTAGTTGAGGACCTGTAATTGAATCAGGCCCCAGCATGTGCACCCTACATACCTAACAAATCCTACCAATCCCTCTACCCACCCCCCAGAAGCTGGGACCTGGAACAGATACCGTGAGTCACTAGAACCCCGTGTGTCCCCTGCTGGATTTGTACCGGAGAAATGTCCCAGGATTAACAAATGAGTGAAAAATCTTCCTGTAACAAATACAAGCAGACAAGCCTTTCTAGAGCAAACAGTGCAGTACAAGGGCTCTGCTATAACAGAAAAAGGCAGGTGATACACAAATGGTCAAAACGCTCAGCCTGGCCACTAACCCGAAAACTCACGACACAGTGAGGTGGCGTCGAGTACTTCGTGAATTATCTAATGTGGTAGGAACTGAAGAACACAGCATCCACAAAGTTGTGTCTACATAGGTATCCCCGTGGAGGGTGGAAAGAAGGGCCTTCCTGATCATCTCTGTGGAAGGCAAGTCGAAACATATGCCAGGATACTGTAAAATGTAGCGCATCCTGGAGCCCAGTAATTCTGGGCCTTAAACTCCATGCCGAGGAACTCACAGGAAATGTGAGCAAGTTTTATATCACCAGATGTTCATGATGTCATTATTTACACACACACACACACACACACACACACACACACACACACACACACA
>CABHPR010139196.1:7491-18044 GCA_902168415.1 Peromyscus melanophrys | reverse complement strand
AAACTTCTTTAGGCCCAGCTTCAGAAGTTATATAGACTACTCTGTCCAGTAATATAGACTAAAGCAAATATTTTGCATCCACAAAGGGGAAATTAGGAAATAGATGCTAACTCAGAAGATGAGTAACAAAGAATCTCCTGTCATTTTAATTAAAGGCATCATCAGTTTAACTTTCCATTGTGGCCACTGGGATACTTCTAAGTGAGCCTGGGCAACTTTTAAAAGTAGCTGATTTGAATATTCCCATTGTTTGATTGGGCTGCCCTAAATGCTTAAACATTTTTACAGTGGGGACTTTTCATGATTTATACTATTTGTATAAAGAAAATGCAATTACTCCCCTCATTCATGGAAATAAAATATTTAAAATGATTGTATGTCCATGTGACTTCAGCTTTGTTCATCGTCTCTCAGAAGTTAAAAGTAATGAATATCCCACTGGTGTTCATCTGTGTACCTTTAATCTGCTGTTCTCAAAAAACATGGCAATCATTAACCTATTTCATTCAAAGACTGAATACATACAGTTCATTTTTTATGTTTTTAAGTCCAGTTAGACAGATCTACTCTATTACCTTTATCTAGAACTTACAAAAGAGCTCATGCTGTTAATTTAATGTTATAAACTCAAAGATTCTGAAATTTTAGAATGTACTTATTTGAAAACTTCAGAAAGATACAAGGCACATTTGGAAGCTTTCAGAGCTGGAGTGAGAATTTAGCATATTTTGATGAGTTAATAATCCCAGAAAAATGGAAGTTGTGGGTCTATGGAAAAAAAACCAACCAAAAAACTACCATAAAGGCTGAACTCCAATAATAGTGTTTTCCATCAGAACCGAAAACCAAAAACTATATAAAAGAAATGTCACAATTTTGTTCACAGCCTCATGCATAACTGAAGTGTTAAAAAATACAATTTAAAGGGAAATATGTGAAGAAGTGGACATTTGTAGAGTTATATCATATATTATCAGGAAAACAAAAGTAATTATTATACCAGTTTGTCAATTGAATTATATTTTTGCCATGTGAGTTTAAAAAATTATTTAATTTGAAATGAATTCAAAATTATGAACTATAAAATCTTGCAACATTCACTAGAGTTTTAACATGTCTAATAATTACTTTTCCAAGACAATTTCTAAAACAACTACAATAAAAATCTAGAGCATAAAATTGATACAACAATGTAAAAAATTATAGGTATCAAGTAAACAACATGAATTGCCCCAGGGTGTGCTTCAACCCATTTCATTTCATTTTCATGTCCTTCTAACCTCCTTGAATTCAGGACAATTCTTTAAGATGAAGATATTTTCTAAGTTTGATGAAAAAAATTAAAAAAAACAAGTTCTGGAAATACATTAATAATATTCCTTGGTGTTCTAGAATCTGAAAGTATGTGAAAATATGCTCAAGTTTTTTCCTCTCTTTCTCTCTCAAATAATTTTTTTCATATTATGATATTTACAGTGACTGACCTGTTTCATAGACACAAGTTTGACATCAGATGACAATGAAATCAGTTTCTCTTTAGCAGGATGTTTCACAATCTTGTATAGGTTTCTACAGCCAGGACCCTCATCTGTGAGGTCTTTAAATAAAGTTGTATAACATCCTGATACTATCTGAGGATACATGAGAAGATCACAGAAGGTATAGTTTCCTAGAACATTAATATTTTGCAGAGAACACTGTATTCTGTACAAGTTTGTATACAATTCAGTCTTCTCCATTGTCCTATGAGGTATTCAAAGTACTTTGTCATCTATGTTCTTTGAACCTAGTAGACCATGCTAAAAATCCATAGGACTGAATATCAGTATATGTCAAAGACATGTATTGTGTATATTTGTGTTTACATATGGTACATATATTTTTGAAAAGCTATTATATCTTTAAAATCACTTTCTTTTTACTTTCATATAATATAGTCTGATCAGTTTCCCCTCGCTCATCTACTCCAAGATTCTCTGCACCTTCTAATCCAATGAACTGTGCTTTGTTTCTCTCTATCTTTAGCAAATAAACCTGAAAAAGAAAAAAAGAAAAAGCATGTGAAATACACCACACACACACACACACACACACCACATAAAAACACAAAATGGAAACCATAACATACAAGCAGAAGGTGAGTAATACTAAACAAAACAAACAAACAAACAAACAAACAAACAGTGCCATACAAAGCAATACTGTAGAATTTGTTTTGTGTTGTCCATCCCCTGCTGGGCTTGAGGCCTGCTAGTTAGTGTAGTTTATATACTCAATGAGACTCCACTGAAGAAAATGAAATCTTTCTTTGCAAGCTGCTGTCACTTGGAGATAGAGAATTGGTTAGGGATGGAAGTTCATGTCCTCTTCCCCTCTCAGAACTGGAACCCCATCTAGTTGGAACCTTTGCAGGTCCTGTGCAAGCTGCCATGGTATCTGTAAGTTTATGTGTGTAGTACATCAGTCCTGTATTGTATAGAAGACACTGTTTCCTTGGTGTTATTCATTCCCTCTGGCTCTGAAAACTTTTCTGCAGAGTTCCCTGAGCCCTGAGTGGAGGGGTTTGATAAGCACATCCCACATAGGACTGAGTGTTCCCAGGTCTCTCACTCTCTGCACATTGCCCAGTTGTGGGTCTCATTATTAGTTTCCATCTGCTAGATGGGGAAGCTTCTCTGATGATGACTGAACAAGACAGTCGACTACAGGTACACCTGAATTTCATTAAGAGTTGTTTTATTGCTATTTTTCTTTAGCAGAACAATAGTTAATCACGTTAAAAATATTAATGTTAATATTTCTCAGTTTTTTTTACTAATGAATGATGTTTTTTTTAATAAATTTTATTGAGGATTTATGCATACATATAATTTGCTGAATCTAATTCAGCCCTCTCCATTCCTTTTCATACAATTTTTCCCTATCCCATTCATCTCTTTTCTTTTTCCTCCCAATTTCATGCCATGTTTCTCCCTGACCCCCACCACTCTCTCTCTCCTCCTTTCAGTCCATTAGTGGTGATTGTGTGTGATGAGCATAGAACCATCTAGGATCGTCTACTGGAGCATGGGTAGCCATATCTCTGAAGAAAACTTACTCTTCCTCTCCCAGTGTCCATTGTTTCCAGTACTTTCTCAGTTAGAGGTGGAATTTTATGAACCTCTCCTGGGATGATGTTGGAATTTTAGCTTTCTTGACCTTATGAATATGACACAATTTGTTCTTTTTGACAGACCTGAGAACTATATCCAAATGTGTTACTTAGAGATTGTTTTAAAGGTTTTTGGCAGTCAAGTGACTGTAAACACCACCTAATATTTGCCTAGTTTTTATTTTACTCACATAATTCTTCTCAGATATCTTTCAGTTTAATAGTCACAATAAAGCCAGTTTAGGACAAGTCAATGGAAATAGAAATAGGCTTTATATTTCCCCTAGACTGTTGCTCTTTGTAGTTAGAAATTGTCCTCTTTGCTTCCTTAGGGTTCTGTTGGAGTGAATACATGTTGTTCTAATCTTAATCAGTTTTTTAATTAAAAAAAATGGAACCTGATATTGGGATAAATGCTCAAAGATTAGAGAGACAAAAGAACAAGCCACCTCTTACCTCTAGGACTCCTCAGCCTGAAAAACTTTCCTCAGACGAAAGACTTTAGTCCCTGTCTCCTCATACCTTATATACCTTTCTCTGCCCACCCATATAATTACCTAGCTCAAGTTTTCTAGTGCTGGGAGTGAAGACATCTGACTCCCAAGTATTGGGATTAAAGGTGTGTACCACCACTACCTGGTTATTTCTCTTCTAGACTAAGTCAATCTAATGCAGTCCGGGGTGGCTTTGAACTCACAGAGATCCAGACAGGTTTATTAATCCCAAGTGCTAGGATTTAGGGTTTGTGCCACCACTGCCTGGCTTCTATGTTTAATACAGTGGCTTGTTCTGTTCTCTGATCTTCAGACAAATTTATTAGGGTACATAATATATCACCATATTTCCCTTTTTTTCTGAAATAATAAAAGAAGGTTATAAGTAATATAAGACAAACTATATACAATAAATACAATATATACAGTTAAGAATTACAATAACAATGTCCAGTCCACTAATGTTTGACAGATTCAGAGAAAATATTCCATTATCTATCCTATTTTGGTGTGTATCTAATCTACTTTCTATCCTAACTTCTATTACCAACTGAATACTATCTTTTGATGCCTTTCAAACTTATACACTTTATACATCTTTAATGAGTTTATTTTCTGAATTTGTTAACAAGGAAAACTATAACTATAACTAACTATCTAGTCTTCAACTCCCTGCAGAGACCCAAGAAGGAAATAATATAACCTAAATAAGCAGGAAGTGCAAGCAAAGGACTTCTAAAAAATGTGAAAAAAGACAGAAACAGCTGGCTGCCTGAACAGTTACCCAGGGTTCTTCTGCAATGTTGGGGCTTCCATCTTCGGTCTACAGCTTAGCATATCTAACAGACTCATCTGTGAAGCAGAATTTTCTGAAGGGCTGTCCTACTTTGTCTTGGCAATGTTCAGCAGTCCTTTCTTTTATGTCCCGCTTGTCCATTTGGACAGCATACTGTCAGCAGTTGAGGCAAGGACACTTTCTTGCCCAGTGGCTAACTTATGTCACAAAGAAAATCAACTCCATATGGAGTTTCTTTGATGCCCATCATCTTCTGTGAAGCAGATTGGTGCTTCCAGGAGCAGACATGTCTCATAGTCATAAAAAAAAAAAAGAATCAACGTTATTAAAACATCTTAAATGCCATATTCTATAGATCTCTGAAGTGTCTGAAGAACACCTGTCTATCTAAAATATATCTCTGTTTGACCTGGAAAACATACCTAACCTGACAAGTTTGATTATAATAGGTGACTAACAACTAACCTGCATTTTTTATGTTCTAATTAGTTGGTAATAATAACTTTCAAGGACTAGAAATTTGCATTACATTGTTAAGTGAACTATATAGGTACAATACTTTGAACAAGATTAGAAATACATGTACAGTATATTCTAACACAATTAATCTCAAATTTGTATCAGTATGCAAAATTTATATGCAATATACAAAAGTCTAATCCAACGTAAAACATTTAAAAGTAGTAGTTGCTTTTTTTAAGTGTAGATTCAATAATCTACCTTTTTATCTTATCATATCTCCCTTTTTTATTTTCAGAATAGATTCAATAATCTGCCTTTTCATACCTATATCCTCTTTTTTTTCCTTTTTCTTTTTCAAACAAGAACCCTGAATCTATTCTCCTTTGTTTAGCTTTTTTCCTGACCATTATCAATTAACAACTTGTAACCAATCATCCTAAACAATGACAATTATCCATAACCCATTGAAAGACCAAAAACCACCCACCTCACCTCTTGGGAATATGAGCATCATGTTCTTAAAATTACTTCCCGCTGTCTGGGAGCGACAGTATCTCTAGGGGATCCTGAAAAGAAAAATTTTGGGTTAATTGTCAAGTCCTGGGAGAGGTAGCTATATCATGTGCTGTCCATTCTCTGCATAATTCAAAAGTACAGGGCTTGTCTTAAGTCCTGGCTTGAGTAGTCTGTGAAGATGGATCATCTTAGCTAGCCATCTTGAAATTGTCCTGAGCAGTTTGTAGTCCAAAGCTGATCTTTCGGTAGTGTTTGTTAACTTGGTGGCATTATCATGCTGTAAGATCCCATCATTTTTTTTGAAGACCTCAAAGTTGCTGTTAGGCATGGTCATGGTTCACTGCAAAAAATCTTTTTCTTGGGACAAGTTTTCTGGATAATTATTCTTTTTCTTTATATGTTTCATTTGTCCAGTGGTCTTCAGATTCCTTAGCTGGATGCCTTCATTTCCCTGAAAGACAAAAATAAATCCCTTCCCTAACCCTAACTTTGGGAAGTTTCCATATGTAATCTTTATCAATTTTGTTTTATAATTTCTCCTTAAATTTTTGTTTTATTTTCTAAAGCTGTTCTATCATCCAGAGCAGTGTGGTATTTTTACAATAGGCATTAGGTTCTTTAATTGCTCTGAAAGGAGTTTCTTCCAAGATGACAGGAAAGGACTAAATGGAATTTGACATGGAGTCCTGCAAGATGTCCCTAGGGGTGTTTCTGGATGGCAAAGACAAGGGATTACCTTGTCTGTCCCTTGTTAATCTATATTTGCTAGTCCAATGTCTGCCTTTACAATATCTTCTCCATAATCCAGAAGGGAGGGGCATTCTTTTGGGATTATTCCTTATTTCTAGGAACACCCTGTTTTCAGTCCCTTTTTAGGTGGCCTTGTTTATCACAATTGAAAGATCTGAAGTTTCAATTTTTCTTCAATCCTCTGGAAATCACCTCTCCTATCCAAGCATCATCATGATCATGAGATTCAATATTCATTCACTCCAAAGGTGCTGATCTTGCCTTTAATGGCCTAATTATCCTTTTGCATTGTGTATTAGCATTTTGTATGCATTTATAATGTGTTCCTATGAAAGACATCTTACAATGACTCATCAAAGACAAATAAAGAAAAAATGGCAGGAATAATTTTTAACTGGGGTATATTTATATTAGGTAGTAATTTATATATGTTCATTTCACTATGCCTGGTTCATATTACATACATTTTTATCTATTCCTAATGGATACAATTAATCTTTCAGTGATCTGAAAAATACTGTAGTCACATTGCAAACCAGATTTGTAATTTTACAGTGACAGGACCATGTTTACCTTTGACATTTACTGGCTTTGTAGTGCCTACTAGAGGAAAGCATACATGTGAGTGGCCTGCTGTGATGTGACTGTGAACTATTTCCCATAGAGTCACATGTATTTATATGTGATCACTAATAGTTAGCCTCATTTCAAAAGTCATGGAACTTTTAAAAGTGGGGAAGTCACAGGGGATGGATCTTGATGATCCATAGCCCTATCCCCCACTTCCTTCCTGGTCCTATTTTCCTGCCAGATAAAAGGTGACCATCCATCTGATACACCATGATGGATTTTATCTGTCTAAGCTATAAGCCAAAGCAAATGCTTTCATCCTTACATTGTTTCTTCTCAGTTATTTGGTCACAAGAAAAGTTAATAATACAGAGACTGAGAAATATTTTCTAATAAGTAATTGGAGTTCTAGCACCTCTAGACACAGCTTGATTTAGATTGAAATTTTGTATTTTTTTTTTGTTGATCCTTCTAAAACATTGCAATGGTTGTTGATACAAATTAAAGGGACATATCTCTTGCTGGGGCATTGATAGAGAGCATTAGAAACCATTAGCATTTAGTACTTTTTATTTAGTTATTACTTATTGAATAACTTTTAATGCCAATGATAATCTATTATAAATATATCATGCTTTTTTAGCCTTTATGATTTTTAAATGTGTGTATATGTCCCTGTGTGTGGGTGTGTGTAGGTGAGTGCAGGTGTCTGTGGAGACCAAAGATCAGATTCCCTGGAGCTGAAGTTACAAATGGCTGTGAGCTGTTGGCAAGCAAACTCCAGTACTCTGTAAGAATGGCAAGTGTTTTTAGCAACTGGGTGATCGCTCCCATCTGTTTTAATGTCTCTTTTAATGTTCATTGTTCTATTTTAAGTATTTGTCTAGGTGTTAAGCAAAGTTTGGTAAAGATATGGGAACACTAGAAAATGAGTCAAATATATGAACCAGGTAGTAAACACTTGTATGGGAACACAGGAACCAAGTTAATTTAGTTTGGTTATATGAGTCAGTTGTGGATAAGAATAGACGATATTTGCACTGCTGGACAGGGCTATTGATTCTCCCATTTCTGATTTGTATCAGATTTTTAAACCATCTAGTCACATTTGAACTGACTATAACAGCTTTCCTTTCATCCAACCATCTGAATTTTGACCATGTTTTCCTTCCATGACTTCCTTTTAATCCCCTCATTTTCTCCATTACTTTGCTTCTCCCTTCTGTGTCATAAGAATGCATAGATGAGCTTATAGATCTATATTAAATGATAGAAAACATGGTATTTGTATTTTTGAGTCTCTTTTACTTGCTATAATATGATATCTAGGTACAACTAGTTTATTGCAAATGATGTAATTCCATCCTTCTTTTTGACTGAATGAAGTTTGTTGTGTACTAGTGTCTGAATTAATTTACATTTCAACCAACAGATTCTAAGAATTCCTTATCCCTTTCTCATGCTCATCATTCCTATAATAAAATGTTGCATAATTGACAATTTATTTATATTATAAAATACTGTATATGTATACAAAAATATTGGCCAATGGAAATTTAGTAGTGTGAGTTGGCCTAGGACATAAGTGACTACATTTAAGCTGTTTAGTTGCACATTTAATCATTTTGAACCCACACATAGTAGTAGTTTGCATAATTTCATAGTTGACATTACAGATGAGACTAGGATTATCAATAAACATTTCACCATTCAAAAATAAAATAAGCCGGGTGTTGGTGGCGCACGCCTTTAATCCCAGCACTCGGGAGGCAGAGGCAGGCGGATCTCTGTTAGTTCGAGGCCACCCTGGGCTACCAAGTGAGTTCCAGGAAAGGCACAAAACTACACAGAGAAACCCTGTCTCGAAAAACCAAAATAAAATAAAATAAAATAAAATAAAATAAAATAAAATAAAATAAATATTTTATTTCATTTAACATCCACAGAATTAAATAAATGGTGTAAAAACAGTTAACTCTACTTTATTTGCACTAACTGTCCAAATTATAGACTGATTTTGATCAAGAATACAGGAAACAAAAGTCTCAGATTCAAGGCATCTAACCACAATAAACTCATTTAGAATCATAGCTCAGGGTAACAGAGATGGACACATAATTGAAAATATTTTGTAATCCTATTCTATTGGTTAAATTTTTGCTGATAAACTGCTGTGATTTACAATCTATATCTCTTTTCATCCATGAATCCGTGTGAGTCAGGAGTCTGAGTCTCATTAAGAAATGGCAGTATGAATTATGTGTGTCCATTTAAAACCTTTTCAAAGTGATGTGACTTCTCTATTCATTTTTTTTAATTTGCTTTAACTGCAGGTGCTGATATATCCTCAAGTGTAGTGTAGATTTAAGATAGAAAGCAGCCTGAACCATGTACTGTCCCTGACTGACGCCTCCTGTGAGGTCATTGAGTTGATTAGAAATAAAAATGAAGTCTTACTGCAACCACAGTCACCCTAACGGACATATCTACAGAATTTCTGGGGTTCTGTTTATAGACTGAAAAACTGGCAGGAACAATGCAAAAACAAAGGTCAAGTTGAGCGCAAAATATCACCAGTGAATTAGTCACATGATCACACTCCTGTGTTCACAGGTAAACACTTAACCTGTGATGTGGTTTGTCATCCACATTAGTACTGGGAATGAAGCTGGCCCTGTTGCTCCTGGAAAACCAGGAAGTCTGGAGTTGCTGAAGTTCTTGCAGAATCACATGGTACAAGTTTTTGAAAAATATGTATCTACTATTTTTTGGCACTAACAGGAAGCAATAATCTGACACATGGTGAAGATTTATCCATGAAGCATAAGAGGAGCAAAAAACAAGCATGTAACACATTTATTTAGAGAAGCCAATTCTTAATGAAGGATTTAATGCCAAGTATATATAACCAAATTAATAAATGTTGAATTTCCTGGGTCAGAAATTCATCCACAGCCAACTGAGTGATTTCAGTGAAATGTCATTTATAAGGGACTTCACAGGGCTTCTGACATGTACTCTATCCATGGTAGCTGGAGAATCTGCTTTCAAAATGTTCTATTCATGTGACTGTTGGTGGGATCATCAGTCACTGCCATGTGAGCCTCTTCTTGGAACTTACTGTGGTCATGCTACAGCACATGGATGCTGAAGAATGAGTGATCATCAAACAAAAAAAGACAGAAACTACAATGTCTACTATAAATTAGCCTCATAAATCATATTCTTTCACTTCTGTCATGTTTTATTGGTCCCTCACACCAGCAGTAATGTACTGTGTGAGGGGTATGCACAATGATGTAGCTATCAAGAGGCAGGCTATCACTGAGAGTCATTCCAGCGGCAAACCACCACCAGAAGACTGGCATTCATACTGTTACTTTCCATTTCTGATTGACTGTGAGATTTTCATCACAGAATCTATAAACCTCACATAAGAGGAGAAGATCATTTTGATAATCCAGCGAGTACCACACATTGCTTAGAATTTGACTACATAGTTAATTTCTCTATCAATTGTGTGGTTCTAGTCTACTTTGGCATATGTTGAGAATGGTTTTAGTAATTAAAAATGAGTACCATCATGATTTTGAATAGCTTATACCATCATGTAGTCCAAAGCAGCAGGGGATTTTTTTTGTTACTTTTATGTGGTTGATGGTTGACTTGCATGCTGAGGAATTTACTTATCAAATCTCTCTCTCTCTCTCTCTCTCTCTCTCTCTCTCTCTCTCTCTCTCTCTCTCTCTCTCTCTCTCTCTCTCTCACTCTCTCTCTCTCTCTCTCTCTCTCTCTCTCTCTCTCTCTCTCTCTC
>CABHPR010139195.1:16195-31676 GCA_902168415.1 Peromyscus melanophrys | reverse complement strand
GATCCTCCTGGCTCTGCCTCCCGAGTGCTGGGATTAAAGGCGTGCGCCACCAACGCCCGGCCCACCTCCTTCTTTTGATACATAGTTTAATTTATTTAGATTATAGCCATCATGTAGTGTACATTGTTGAAATTCTTTGGCTAAGAATTACATTACTCTGACATTCTTGTGATTTAAATGACTTGATAGGACAGTTGAAACATACTCATTAACAGATTCCAGTTGTAAAACAAAAATCTGAATTGTATCAACCTTGTCCTGTTCCTGATTACTTACCTGCCCCTGGTGGTGACATTTTCTTCTCTTCATAGTGGTCTACTAACTGTAAGATGAATAAACCCTTCCCTCCCCAAGCTGCTTTTGGTCCCCAAGTGTTTTCTACAGCAGTAGAAAGCAAATAAGAAGTACATAGGGCAGAGAACAGGTGGAGTACCAAATGGGGAATTTCGTTTATCCTTTGACTAGGAGTCAGAGCATACTAATGTGTGACAGTATTCACAGTGTATAATGACCAAGACTTTGTTCCATCTTCAGTGTTCATAGTTTCTTGGACCTCCGTTACAGAGATATGACCTATTATTGTTCAAGTAGTTGATCACAGTCTCCAGGCTAGATGACCCAAAGTCACACTGTTGGTCTTTGGAGCTTGATCAAACCCTGCACTAAGACTCTGTGGTTATGACCAGCCTCTGCTCTGTCATATTCTCAAAATAATGTGGTAGGTCTCTAAACCAAGGTGTTCCTTTCAGGCTTTCATAGTCTGATGACTCAGAGATGGGTGATTTGGTTTTTGTTTTGTTTTGCTTTTTGCTGGTAGTAACTAAGACATTGCTTTAGTAATTGTTACATAATAAAAAAGGTACTGAAATGAAACAATACATATCTCACTCGCAATTTCTAAGAGTTGTTAATATTTTTAGAGCATTGTCTAGGTGGTTCCTGGCTCAGGATCTTCCATGAAGATTTAGTCAAGTTATTATTTAGAGGCATTTCCTGAAGACTTAATTGGGATTAGAAGATTTAATTTTGGCAGAATATATTAGTTTACTATTCTATGGGCTTCAGGTCTGCTCACAGTAGGGATGTTTCCTTGGTTAAATTAGCAGGAGAGTGTTGTCAAGATGGAAGCTTCATGGAAGTGACATATTGGCACTCATTAGTATTGGTAGTCTGTTGATGAGCAGCCCCTTTATGGTAGGGGAGGGGACTATATAAATGATTCAGATGGAGAGGCAGAGACCATAAAAGGCCATCTTAGTTGCTGACTGCTGCTGTTGTGCTACTTTTAGTTTGGAAGTACTTACTGATTTAGTGTATCTAGCACTTTATAGGAATATTTTCCAGCCTTTTAAAAATCACAATTAGTGAACACACCTTCTATTCACTAGAGTTTATTTTTATGAATATAATCATGTGATGGTCAGGACCGACTCTCTGTGTAGCTCTGACTGTCCTGGAACTCATGTGGACCAGTCTGGCCTTGAACTCAAAAGAGAGCTGTCTCCTAACTGCTGGGATAAAAGGCTTACACCACAAAGGGCCTTATCTTTGCTCTTTGGGACTCTAGCTTTGGTTTTTGAAGTTTAAATTAGTTTTCACACTTTTTCTGCATTAGAAACTACTTGCTTGCTTTTGGAAGTGCTTTCTCCTTGCTTCTGGTTTTGACTAGTGTCCACATATCTCAGTCTCTAAGAACTGAGTATCCTGAGAAAATATCCTCCAGGCTTTCTTGTTAGAAAAGTGAGATTTTGAAAAACTTAGTTGAAGTCCACTGTAGCTCTCATCCTTGCAGCATAGTCATGCATAGAATTGGGATATCCACATAGATGACCAGTTGTTAAATAAAAGCATTACCAAGTTTTCTTTATATATAAAACTACATTAAAGTTTTAATTTAATAAGATAGACCATCTTTGCGATATTGCAAATGATGGAAAATCTCATGTAAGAAGGAGAGTAGGGAAGACTGGCATGTAAACTTATAAAATACATATTGCTGTATCATTTTTTTAGTTAGGTTATATGTAACAACAAATTAAGTATTTAAGCCATGTATAAACCTATAGAAGTACTACTTTTATAAAATAAGACCAGATATGATTAGAATAGTTTTAGATTTATTTCTTCAAGTATGTCAGCTGAGATTTACTGTAAGAAATTACAAAGGTATTTTAACAATGGAGCTTCACACTTGTACCATAAATTTAAATATGTGCATAATAAAGAGCAGCAATTTCAATGCAGCCATATTTTTCTCTTTTCAGAGACAGATGGAGTCAAATTGGAGCTTTACTGAAGAACTTTTGAAACAGTCTGTCACTGTTCAGGTATGCCGCTAAAGTGAGGCATTGTATGACTTCTGCATTTTATAGTATAAATTTTACTTACAAAAATCTAAGCAAATTTAAAAATGATTTAAATAACAATTTATTACAAATCTGAGATTTTTTGAAGGGTCAACTCACAGTAATTCATATTAAATCCTTAAAGATTTTTATTTTTAACACTGAATTTGTCAGTTAAAGGACAAAGATAATTATCTTAGTTGGTGACTTTGAAAGAATGTATTCAAAATAAGTGGGAGATGCTTCGGAGTTATAAGCCATTCCTTGACTGTATGATAGCAAGCCAGGCGACATGATGAAGGAGATAGTCAGTGGTATTGGAAATGCAGCTCTATCCTCCTCACAGCAGGAAGGTGACTTGCCTTGCTGAGCAATTTGTCTTACAGGCTTGAATCCTATTCTCACTGATAAGGTCCTCGTTTCTGAGCACTCATTTCATACCTTATCATTTTTCTTTCCGCAGAGCTGTTAATGTAGTGCTTCATGGCCCAGAGGTCAGACTTGACCTCCTTTAAAATAGTTTTAAATACCCTGTTCATCTCCTCTTTAAATATGTTGTAGTTCTGTAAAGTTCTATAATGTAAGGAACCTGTTATGGAAGGTTATGATGTGGAATATTTTTTAATTTGGAAAATAAATTGCTTTTCTGTTAATGAAGATTATTTAAAACCCAAAGAGGCATAAATAATAATATAAGAAGATGGCTTTGTGTGTGTATGCTTATAGAAGTATATATCTGACCACTAAGCCATCTCTTCAGACCAAAAACCTGAATATTTAAAAACTGTAAATGGTTGAAATTATATGTGCTGTCTGTATTAACTGTATGTGGCCATTAATGTTTCTAATTATCATAAGAACCTTATCAGTTATAAGCTAGATGTCTTGTAGAATACCAGGGAATTAAAGATATTATGAGATATGCTCTAACCACTGTAAAAGCCATGTTTGCTTTATATTTTCCTGTATAATTTTAATTGTCTTTCTCTGTTTTAAATATGTTGATTTAGTAACACTTTACATGTATTATTACTGGAATATAGGAAATCAGGGAGTAGTAGTCATGAAATAAGAAATAGATATTGCATTGGTCATTGTCATTTTTATCAGTTACTAATTCATTCTTTTATTTTTAGAATTTCATTTATGAAACTGTGTTTGTGTCATTCCCCCCCTTTCAGAGTCTTCCCCACTCAAATACATACTTGATGACTCGCAGAGCTTTCTTCAATCCAAGTACAAGTAACTTCAGTAAAGTCTGAATAGTGTTATATTTCTAGTAATGGTTCTGACATCTGAGTTAGGAACTGGGAGCTTCAGTTTCCTAATTAAGTTGTAACTGATTGTGTGCTTGAAATTTTCTTCCAGCCCCCTTTTTTTTTCTCTCTTCCTTTTGTATTTAACAATTTAAAATTTTCATAAAACCATGAATTTTCAGAGTTTTTGAGCTCTTTACCATAGACTGTTCTTTACATAGACACACCCATATTGGTGGGACAACAGGAAAGAATTTGTCATTGGTCTCCTTTCTGTAGAAATACTTGCTTTTAAATAATACTTCACTTACTCCTCCCTCTGGATGTTGACTCCCTGTAATTTAAGACTTTTTTTGACATTTGGGGATTAGACCCAAGGCCTCTGCTTGCTAAGTGGGTGCTCTTTCATTACACTAGATCCCCTTCCCTAATCTTGATTTTAAGTACATATTTTCACAGCATAATTAGCATTTTAATGATGGCAGTTGAAATTGTTTTTAAGATTTAAGATAGATTATTCTTAAAAACAGATTGTCTGAGCCAGGCGGTGGTGGCGCATGCCTTTAATCCCAGCACTCAGGAGGCAGAGGCAGGCGGATCTCTGTGAGTTCGAGGCCAGTCTGGGCTACAGAGTGAGATCCCAGAAAGGCACAAAGCTACACAGAGAAACCCTGTCTCAAAAAAACAAAAAACAAAAAAAAAAACAAAAACAAAAAAAAAACAGATTGTGTGACCAACCATCTCAGTTTATCTGGCCTGGGGTTTCAGTGACCAAACCAGGAAAGTCCTGAGCAAAACCAAAATGAGTCTGTCCCCTTGGAATTATTACTAATTCAAGATGCTTTCTCCAGCATGTTAGGTCTTTCTAAGTCAAAGTAATATCTTTCTGTGGAAGAAGTGGTCCTGCAGTAAAAACGGTCCTCTGGATTTCTCTGGTATTTTTTCAGTGTATCACTATTGCATCAAATAATATTCAATAAATAAAAAGGAATACTTGCTGGAGTTCTTAAGACTAATTTTGTGTGTGTAGGGAAGCTAAGTGGTTATTAAGAATTAATACATTTTGATGGAACTCCAGAAGCCCACACCCATGCTCTGAGGTGTGTCTTTCTTTTAGAGCATCTCACTTCTGTATGTATCTATAGTTATAGATATGTAATTTGTTCTTAAATTGACATGTCTATATGGTAACCAAACTAAAACATTGAATGCTTCATTATCAAATGTTTGTCCTATGAAACATGCCCAAATTTAATATGCCTAAATTTCATTTTTCAAAATAAGACAGGAAGACTTTCTTCTATAAAAGTCTAAAATAACTTTCTGGAGCAAATATATTAAAAGAGATATAATGGGGAGAGTCATCAGATAGCCCTTGCTCTGGCTCTTTTCTCTCTCTCTCTTTTTCACACACCCCTCCGCCCACACACACCCCACACACACTCTCTCTCTCTCTCACTCAAAACATACCCCTGAGATTGGATAACCATAGGGCTTGTTAAAAGTGTAGGAGTTGAGTAGCATGCATAGTATGCCAGCCTAGGTTTAAGACTATGTGGGAAAGAGCCCACAGGTCTTCTGGTCTATTTAAAAAAAAAAAAAAAAAAAAAACTAATCAAGGGGCATAGATTTCCATACCCTTATTTAACTGTATCAGGTAGATTTGGAGCTTAAAATTCAAGTAAATGTGTCTCCTTAAAAAGTCAGATTGTGAATCTTATTACATTTGTTGCGATCCTCAGGAATCAGCATTTAGGCCAACAGTGGTATTTCTCTTTGGCAAATAAAATGTAATTAATGCTAATGATAGTCTTATGCTAATAATCCTATGTTGTAATGTTGTGTTTACATTTTACCCCTAAGAGATTGAGGCTTGGAAGGGTTAAGCCGCTTGTGTAGGTTTGGCCAGCTAGCTAGGAAATGTCAGGATTTGTATTTGAATCATCACATAGTTTCTAGATATATGTGGAAAGCACATCTGTGTTCTGTAGTATTATTATTATTTCCCTCTGCAGAATGTGATGAGGAATTATAGGTAAAGAAATGAATAAACTCAAGTATTTTTAGGTATTTTCACCTTTTAGGTCTCTCATGGTTATGAACTTGAGTGAATATGTTCACTGATTCCTCTATTCCTATCATGTCATATATTCTTGCCTTAACTACCATGGCCCGAAGATTGACAAGTCTCTTCTATCTATAATTTAGCTGATGAACAATACTTTTCTTTTTAAAAATCAACTTCCCTTTTTACCATTTTAAAGAGGTTTATCTTTTTTTCATGTATTGTAGCTCAGTTTTTAATTGGTCTTAATACTAAAAACCTGGAGCCAGATATTGGGGTAAATGCTGCAAGATCAGAGAGACAAAAGAGCAAGCCACAGCCATCACCTCTTCCCTTGCCAACTCCTCAGCCTGAAAAAGACTGAGCTACTGTCTCCTCCCACCTTATATTCCTCTCTCCAACCAGCCATATCACTTCCTGTCTCCACCTCCCTAGCTGGGATTAAAGGCATGTGATCCCAAGTTCTGAGATCAAAAGTGTGTGCTACCACTGCCTAACTCGGTTTCTCTTAGACTGGATCAAACTTGGTGGCCTTGAGATCCTTCTTCCTCTGCCTCCTGAGTACTGGGATTAAAGGTGTGTGCTACCACTGCCTGGGCTCTATGGCTAACTAGTGGCTTAGCTCCATACTCTGATCTTCAGGCAAGTGATCACAAACAAAATATCACCACATTGTATATGTTTGTGTGAGTTTATTTGTACTGTGTGCATGCAGGTGCCCACAGAGGCCAGAGAGTGTTAGATCCCTTAGAACTGGAGTTATAGGCAGTTGTGAGCTGCCTTCTGCTAGTGCTGGGAACTGAACCCAGGTCTTCTGTAAGAGCAGTGTGTGCTCTTAACCACTGAGTGAACTCTCCAACCCTGAACACATACTTTTTAAGAGAATTTTGAAAAAAAATGGAAAATGGTTTAGAATAAGGCAATAGTTGATGTATAGAATGTGAAAATATAGAGTAATATAATGAATGTTCTGTAATTGTAAGCTCTGAAAAAAAGGCCTTTTATGTAGCATAGTCAATTGACTCACCTATCCTTCCAGAACAAGGAATAATATTTTGAAGAATTTTATTTTAATCTACAGCCACTGAAGGGCAATTTTTTTTTAACTTCAAAAAGTAAAAAGATCCCCTAAAATGCTATATTTAATTTCTTCATTGTTGTATACAACAAGAAGAACATAGGTTCTGGACTCCAAAAGAATGTAGATCAAATCTGGCATTTGCTAATTGTTCTCACTTTTTCTTGCTCTTGATATAGAATAGTTTGTATAATAAACTTAAGAGGTATACCTTTCTCTTTACCTTTCCAAACTACCTACCTTTTTCTGGACTGAATATACTTTTAGAATATTACATGCAAAACATGTTTCAGATTCCAGATAAACCCTTCAAGATGAACTTTATAAGCCTGTTTGCTTTGCCTTGATCACATAATAAAATTAGTATACTGTAACTCAGCTCAGTATTATGCTGTGAGCATCAATATGAGCTTAGATCTACATTTGCTTTCATAATATAGAGTCACAGTGTCGGTGATGAACCTGTTGGTTAAATGAATGTGCAGGAACGTAGTAGAAATAGTCTTCGACTCAGCCTTAGATTTGTTTCTGAAACATTTATGAAGCCTCTTTATGAATGAGACATTGTACTGTGCCTTGAAGGCATTATTCTAGGCCTGAGAGAACTCATAGACACTTGAAATATGAGAGACAAACTTAACTCCCTCCTCTGTAATTAGTCATTTTTTGTGGGGTTTTTTATTGTTGTTGTTGTAGATTATACAATAAATATAGCCATTCCCTCAGAAATGTCTTTTATTCCTTAACTCTTCCTTAAACTCTGTTTAAATCTGAAGACTTATCTATCCTCTCCTACTCCATTCCTATCATCAATTGAATATTGCTGGAAGAAATTAATTATTCCTTCTTACTTGTCCAGCTTTTAAATTCTTGATCATAAGTGTCAAGTGACAGTCCACTCTAGAATTTTTGCAACACAAACAAGGACAAAACCAGAACAAAGACAATGAATTCTAAGGACTTAATTTAGAGCTTTTCTATAGCACACTGTTTATCATAATCTATACCCAGACCACTAAACTCAGCATCTGCTTGGTACTTATTGAGAAAATCTACCAGGTAAATGTAAACTCCTCTATCTTTGCAAGTTTGTATCTTCCAACCTCCAGAAGACTTTTCTTCTGTATAGAAAATATTACTGCTTCTACCAAGAACTAGTCTCCTTCCCTAAACACCATATAGGGTAACTTCTCATTTGTTCAAGGACTTTCTTTATATATCCCCATTAAAATATATTCTTCATCCCCTTTTATCTCCTCAGCCACCCATGATTGAATTTCTGACATGTCCAAAGTGTTCTTATCATAGGCATCACTGACTTGCATATTGTTAAGTGTAAGAGTTCTCTTATTTTTCCATTTGACAATAATATTTAACCCTGGTCACCATTGGTTTTATTTGAAATACTTATCTTGGTTTCTGTGATAACTAATTTTCTTACCATTTTATTGGCCGTTTGTTTTATAGACTTTTCTATATTCCTCTACTCAGTATCTGTTAGAATTAAAAAAAAAAACTCTATTATTAATTTATTCCTCGTTTTTATGTGTGTTCTTTACGTTACTTATTGTACCTAGCCTCTTAGGTCTAAAAACTATTAATATGATGTTAACATCCAGGTTTATACTAACAACTTTGACTTCTCCCCTGAGCTTTATTGTGTACTTAGCATTTGCTTGTGGATGCCCTGTTCATTTCCCCCATTAACTTCTCCATATTCTTTGCCACAATCTATTTTAGTTATTCTAAGTTGATATTCTCCTTTGTTTCTTTACCAAACCTATCTCTAGAGTTGTTCTCTTATCGCAGAGTTGGAGCTTTGTGGAGTTACCTCCTTCCTGGTACTTCTTTTCTGTTCTCATTGCCTGTATTCATTCTCCATGCATGATTCAGAGCAGCAGTTTTTATATAACCAGATCATTTTGCTCCTGTGATTATATACTTCCAATGACTCTACGACATGTTTAATATAAAATCCAGATTCCTTGTCAAGACCAGTAAAGTCTGAAATGAGATACAAGCCTTCAAGCCCAGCCTGTCTCTGTCTTAAGTCTTGTAATACCACACTGACTGTTAGTTTAGGAACTTCTCACTTGTTTTCTCTGCATTTCCTGCTTTTCCTCCAAGTTTTCTATTCTTTGGCTCTTTTAGTCGTTTAGCTCAAATGTCTCCCTTTTGAATCCTTGACACTCAGTCAAAGTATGATGACTAACCTTTGCTACCGAGAGAATGAAAAAAAAAAAGAAAGAAAGAAAAAAAGAAGGACATGACTGCTCCTAGGTATGGTAGAGGAGAAAGTTTATTGTGGATGAAAGGGAGAGCACAGCCAGAGGCAGGAACATCTGGGAGAGTTCAGAGTGAGCATATCCAGACTGAGCTGGACCATGTGAATGGATGGGGGAGGGGAGAAGGGAAAGGAACGGAGGAAGACCTAGGCCAAGAGACTGGCCAAGACTGGCATAGCCACATTGGCTGAGATATATAGGGGCCAGAGGAGCTGGGAGGAGGGAAGCCCAACCCAGCCCAGTATCTTGGCTGGCAAGTTTAGGGTAGAGGGCAGAATATGCTAGCCATACCTTGTAATAGGTAGGGTCTGAGGGATGCTGGGAGAACCTGGCTGCCAGCTTCTGCTATATGTTAATGGACACCTCAGCCATTTGTCCTCAGTTTGAGACGTAACAGTGACTGCCACATGCCCTTGCTTTGTTCATGTTTTTCACAGCAATTAAAATTGTGTGAATTCACTTAATCTGTTTGAGTGTCTAGTTTTCTTTTCGTCCCTCAAAGGGTAAGCTCTGTTAGTACAGGTACTCTGATTATTACTGTAGATGTCTTGCCTTAAAACATGCCTTGTACGTGCTGTACTAAATACAGTTGTTGAATGACTGAAATTCAGGTGTCATTTTAAAAACAAAAGTATCTGGCTGTTTCATCATAGAAGATTAACTTATTTACCATTTCTCCCTTATCTTCTCAAAGATTTAAAAAAAATAAACAAGATAATACTCTGCCAATGCTGTGATCTTATTATTTATTATTTATTTAGTATAAGGATGAGACAGGGTCTCTATACACAGTCCTGGCTGTCTTGGAACTCAACTTCGTTGACTAGGCTGGTCTTGAGCTCACAGAGATCTGCCTGCCTCTGCTTCCCCAGCACTGTGATCTTATTTTTAAATATTGTTACTATATTTATTTATGTCTGTGTGGGTTTGTATAATGTGAATGGACACATATGCGCCATGACCTGTGTATAGAAGTCAGAGGATGACTTGCAGGAGTCAGTTCTCTCCTTCTGCTGTGTGGGTCCTAGGGACCAAACTTAAGTTGTCAGGATTGGCAGCAAGTGTCCTTACCTTCTGAGCCATTTCTTAGTCCTCTAATAATTTCCCTCTCTCCCTCTTTGTACTAGGCCCTCCTGAAAGTTAGACAATGCTCTACAACTCTGTCACTTCCCAGCACCAATCCTGTGGGGTTTTTTTTTTTTAAGAACAAATATAATCCTGTGAAAGAATTTGGTTAAATTCTTAAGTATGACCAAGCTTTCTGAATTTTTTGTGCATTTTAATTATTAAATTATTTCATACTCTTAGTTGGATTTCTTTTTTGTTCTTTGCATTTCTAACATCAGTTTTCAAACAGAGTTTCTATTATCTGAAGATGCTAATAGTAAGTTTTGTTTCCTTTATGTCAGGTCAGACCTTGTATTCTGAAGTTTGAGAATGACCATGATTTGGTGATATATACTCATACTCTTTTTAGTGCTTGGTTTTTCTGCACATTATCAAGTGATAACATTATTAGAGCCATTTACTCCTTTATGACTTCAGGTTTTTTATTTCTTTTTTTAGGATAGTATACTAGAAGAACAGTTACGAATGTATCTTCACTGTTGTTTGACACTGTGTGATTTCTGGGAGCCAAACATTTCAATTGTCACCATTCTTTGGGAATATTATAGTAAGAACCTGGTAAGTAAGTAGAATATGGATTTGCTCTAGAAATTTGAAATTTGCTTATGATATTTGAGGGGCATTTTATAATTTAATTATAAGAACTATGAAGTTTTTTAAATACTAATTTTTGTTTGGAATAGGATGTGGCTTGCAAGTGGTTTCATTTTTTACAAACATTGTCTGTAGAGATCTGGCATATAGAGTCCATATTTAGTGTTCCTTTTCTCTTGAATGGGTAAGCAGAATAACCAGAAGTATGGGATTATACAAATTATAAATCTTCATTTACAAATTAAAAATAATTTTTAAACTTAAGCATGATTTATTTTTATTTTATATGTATGAGTATTTTGCCTGCATGTATGTTTGTGCACTGTGTATGTGCAGTGACTTCAGAGGCCTGAAGAGGGCATCAGATACCCTGGAACTGGAGTTACAAGTGGTTGTGAGTCACCATGTGGGTGCTGGAATTGAACATGGGTCCTTTGGAAGAGTAACCAATACACTTGATCACTGGGCCATCTCTCCAGCTCCCCTCATTTATTACTATTTTGTAATGCTTGTACTTTGACACAATTAATGGGCATGCTTGGCGGTGGTGGCGCATGCCTTTAATCCCAGCACTCAGGATCTCTGTGAGTTCAAGGCCAGCTTGGGCTACAAAGTGAGTTCCAGGAAAGGATCCAAAGCTACACAGAGAAAACCTGTCTCTTAAAAAAAAAAAAAAAAAAAGGCACTGTTGTCCACAACAAGAAACAATCTTAGTATCCAGGTAGCTTTTAAGCAAGTTGGTAGGTATACGCACACTGGAAAGGAAAAAGTTAAAATGCATCATGGAGGAAGGAGTTGTTAATCCCTCTGTGAACCTAGAAGATTGTATCTTTTAACTTGACCTTGGGGTCTTTCTAGTCCTGAAAGGGTCTGGGCTGAAGGAGCAGTGTAAAGAGATGCATGGAGATCTGGGAGAGCACTGTCCATTCCTGTTGTGGTGCTTCTGGAAGGACTAGATGACTGTTGGAGAGATTGTACGTGAGTCTGGATAGACTGGTAGTCTGAAGGGTTGAAGATGATGTACAATTGAATTCTGATTTATTCAAGAAATACTGGAAAGCTACACTATGACATTGACTAGTGTTTGACAATGTTGTTTATGTAAATAGATGGGCTACAGATGAATTAGTAGTAGTAGTGTACCCAAATAATGTGGCTGAGAACTAAAAGAAACTGGATTTAGAAAGCAGGGGAAGAGTTGAGAAAATAAAAAATTCAAAGAAGTTTAAAGACCTTAGTTACTTTTGTGAGCTTAGAAGAGGGTGCTTAGCATGTTTGAACTTTCGGATAAATAGATAACTTATTTCTCAGGATAGAAAATGGTAATGGAAGGTATTCCAGCAAATACCAAATTTTTATTTGTACATAGAGCTTATTAAATGAGAAAATTTTGTGTGAAATATATAGGCTGGTTGGAAAAACGACAGCTTTTTTTTTTTTTTAGGAGTATCCTGTCATAGAAGGCTTGGGAAATATTAAGTTGGCAGAGTGTCATAATCCAATTTGAAGTATCTCCATTGCCCAGAGAATGAAAATTCCAACATAACAAAAGAGTAACATGAAAGCATGGAGTAACCTCACTTCTAATAAACTGATTTATTAAGTGCTACAATTATAAAGTCACCATTTTGTATGTTTAAGGAAATAAGGCATCTAGACAATAAACGTTAGTGTTTTTTAAAATCAATAAGAGAGAAGCTGTTGGTTGGCCAACAATCTGACCAATCTTCACATTACAGAAAGTGTGTATCTCTTTATGAAATGCAATAGGAGCTACTCAGTACTGCCAATAGTAAATTCCAGCCAAAACCTTTAATATGGTCAAGCTGTAGAAGGAACACAGATGTACTGAAATGATAGGTGTCAAAGAATGTTAAATGAAGAGGTGAGAATAAATAGGATGCACTGTATATGTGTCTTAAATTGTCAAAGAACAAAACCAATGAAATAAAAAAACTACAACAACAACAAAAAATTGGTAAGTGATCATAAAGGGATACAGAAACGAGAAACTGTACAACTAATGACCTGATATAAAGAAAGGAATGGTATATATGCTTGGTTGACATTTGTACATGCATATTTATTGCAGCACTATTCACAATAGCCGTTAGGTAATCAGCCAGAATGTCTGTAAGAAGATGAATGGACTTTTGTGGCCATTGCTAGAGTGGCAGCTGCCAAATGAAGTTCATTCTCTTTTTGATCCGACCAAAACAAGTACTGTAAAAGCATTCCAGTGCCCCTCTTCACTTTAGGGAAAGATTATGTCTTTCCCATTCTGCAAAAACCTGAGACAGAAGTACAGTGTTTGGTCTGTGTCCATCCAAAATGCTGATGAAATTCAGGTCTTGAAGGACACTGTAAAGATAAGTATATTGGCAAAGTAGTCTACTTTACAGGGGGAAGTATGTCATCTTCATTGGACTGATACACAGGTGGATACTAATGGCATGGCTGTCTGTATGAACATTTGCATCAGCAAAGTGCTCACTAGGAAAAGACATTAAAAAAGTCCTTGAATAGAAAATGAAATAAAACATAGTAGGGAGGAAATAGGGCAAGTATAGGAAATAAACCATTAGGAAGATGCAGGAGTAATCTTATATATAGCTTTTATGAAAAATGGCTTGTATGAAAGAAACTGAATAAAGGAATTTGATGTATATACACAGTGGAGTTTATTTAGCCATAAGGAATAAGAACATTTTGTCTATTTGGAGGAAATGGATAGAACCTGGGATCATCATGTTAAGTAAAATAAGCCAGACTTAGACAAATGTCTCATGTGTTCTATCATACATGGAATCTAAACTTATCAGAAAAAGGCATCAAAGTAAATGGGATGACCAAGTGACGAGTCATAGAGGAAAGAGGGCAATAAGGGGAATGAGTATAGGATCGAACACGTGTCTGGTGGTTAAGATGAGAAATACCTTCCATAGTCTCAGGCATTTGAATATTAGTTTCCCAGTTGACGGCTGTTTGCTTAGGTTTAGGAGGTATAACCTGGCTGGAGGAAGTTTGTCACTAGGGACAAGCTTTGAGATTTCAAAGACAGGGGCCATTCCCAGTTCTCTTTCTCTAATTCCTGTTTGTGGTTCAAGCTGTTAGTGCTCAGTGTTAGGCCAGCCACCATGCTTGCTTGCTGTCGCACTTCTCTGCCATGGTAGGTGCTTATCCCTCTAGAGCAGTGATTCTCAACCTTCCTAATGCTGTGACCCTTTAATACAGTTCCTCATGGTGTAGTGACCCCCCAAGCATAAAATTATTTTTGTTGTTACTTCATAACTGTAATTTTGCTACTGTATGAATTGTAATGTAAATATCTGCATTTTCCTATGGCATTAGGCAACTCTTCTGATAGGGTCTTTGGACCCCCTACCCCCAAGAGAGGTTGCAACCCACAGGTTGAGAACCACTGCTCTAGAACAATAAGGCAAATAAATCCTTCTACAAGTTGCCTTGATTTTGGTGTTTTATCACAGCGATAGAAAAATAACTTATACAACATGCTGTACATATATGAAAATGTCATAATGAAATCCATTGTTTTGTATAATGAATATATATTAAGTGCTCTTTATCCAAAAAATTAAATGGCATAACAGAAACATTGGGAAACATGGAATAACTAGGTTTTAAGGGTCATTCATAGCATATTTGGATAGACCAACTGCTAAAAGCACATTTTGGGGAAAATACAAAATTTGAAGACCTTCATGGTCTCTGCTTTTGTGTATTTTTTTTTTAATTCTGGGATATATATGAGAATTACAATCTAATAAAAATATAATTACAATGGATCAAACTTTTTAAAGCTATTAGTATTTGCAGCTTTTACTTTATTTACTAGGAAACATCTATAACAGCTATGTTGTGCTTTTTTTTTTTAATTTTTATTTAGAATAGCTCCTTCAGTATTTCTTGGCTTCCTTTGAAAGGACTTACTAATATGATCAAGTCACCCTTGTCAATGCTTACAATGGTGAAGACCTGCTGTTGTGATAAACAAGACCCTGACTTGTATAAATCCAGCAGCAGTTACATCATTTTTCTTTGCATTTTGGCAAAAGTCATTAAGAAAGCAATGAAGAACAGTGGCCCTCATCCTTGGAAACAAGTTAAAGGGAGGTATGTGTTGTATAGTCTCTTTCTTTGTCATAAGTGTTCACCAGTACATTTGGAAGTTTTGCTATTTATAATTTTAAGTTGTAGTTAGAGTCTTTGTACATTTAAAATGTATTCCATAACCTGGTATGCCAAAATTTTTTGTCTTGCCAGTTTGCTATAATGAGGAACAAACTTAATATCCATAAATTAGAGGATTTCAGTTTCTTACTCATCTAGTCAGTACTGAAAATTAGAATTCTAGCAACAGTTTTGGTCACAATTAATTGTGATGTTATATAATCCTTTGCTTAGTTTATTAAAAGTGATTGAATTTTTGTAATCTTTAAAAATCTTTTCATGGTACATTGGTAGCTATTAGGTTCTTTGTTTAAATTTTTGTGTTCTTTGAACCCAGCAGTTTCAGTGCTGCTTCCTTAAATGAGAATTGACTAGAAGCTAGAAGAATAGCTCTATAATGTTCTCATTGGGGATCTGCCACTTTCCATTCTAGTTTGATATTGTGTGTGTGTGTGTGTGTGTGTGTGTGTGTATGTGTGTATGTGCGTGTGCGCGCGCGCATGTGTATGTGTCTGTCTTTCTGTCTGTGTGTCTGTGAG